>JAOTQJ010161836.1:0-27736 GCA_025642045.1 Solanum sejunctum | reverse complement strand
ATTAGGAATTTAAGGTTAGCATGTGTCTAGGTGTCCCTATCGGACACTGGTCATGACCCTAGGTTGGGATGTGACAATATGATATGAGCGTTCACTATCATTCGGGTAAGGGAAATATGGCGGTGGGTCCTTGGAGTAGGGTGTATATAGGTAGCTTAGCCCATGGTAAAGGTGGTGATAAGGAGATGGCTAGGGAGGTGAATCAATTGGCTAGATTGAGGGTTAGGTTGGAAGAGGTTGGTGATGATGGTGTTGTTATTACTGATGGGTCTAAGTCTTCATTGGTTGATGAGGTGATAGCAAAACAAGATCTTGACTCCTCCTTGCTTGAATTGAAGACCTTTATGAAGGAGGGCAAAGTAGAGGTTTTCTCCCAAGGGGGAGATGGTGCCCTTAGGTACCAAGGTAGGTTGTGTGTGCCTTGTGTTGGTGGTTTGAGGGAGAAAATCCTTGATGAGGCCTATAGTTCTTATTTTATCCACCCTGGTTCTACCAAAATGTATAGAGACTTGAGGGATGTGTTTTGGTGGGGAGGCATGAAGAGTGATATCGCAAAATTAATTTTTGGTTGCGATAGTTGTCAACAAGTCAAAGCTGAACATCAAAGGCCAGGTGGCCTAATCGAATACGTAGAGATTCCCACTTGGAAGTAGGAGATGATTAATATGGATTTTGTGGTTGGGTTGCCCAAGAATAGAAAAGATTTTGATTCCAATTTGGTTGTTGCTGATAGGATGATGAAATCAGATCACTTTCTACCAGTTAAGACCATATATGGGGCTGAAGAGTATGCAAGGTTATATATCCATGAGTTAGTAAGGTTACATGGGGTTCCTTTGTCCATCATATCGGATTATGGTGCACAATTCACTTCAGAATTTTGGAGGTCGTTTCAAAGAAGTCTTGGTACAAAAGTTCACCTTAGTACGACCTTTCACCCTCAAATGGATGGACAAGCCAAAACGACAATTCAAACCCTTGATGATATGCGTAGGGCATATGTATTAGAGTTTAGGGGTAGTTAGGATGATCATCTTCCATTGATTGAGTTTGCCTACATTAATAGCTATCCTTCTAGCATCGGTATGATGCCTTTTGAGGCTCTTTATGGAAGACATTGTAGATCACCGGTTGGATTGTTTGAGGTAGGATAGGTTTCTTTATTGGGACCGTATTTGGTTATGGTGTATCTTAAGAAGGTTAGGATGATTAGGGAAAGGTTGAAAACATCCCAAAGTCATCAAAGATCCTATGCCGATGTGAGAAGAAGAGACCTTGAATTCAAAGTTGGTGATTGGGTCTATTTAAAAGTTTCTCCAATTAAAGATGTGGTTCGTTTTGGTAAAAAGGAGAAGTTGAGCCCAATATATGTTGGTCCTTATGAGGTGATAAAGAGAGTTATCAAGTTGACTTATGAGTTGAAGTTGCCTAGTGAAATGAATTCTAGTGTTCCATGTCTCTATGCTGAGAAAATATGTTGGTGATCCTAATTCTATTCTCCCTCTTGATGTTATGGGTATTTTAGAGGATAACTTTACTTATGAGGAGACTTTGGTTCCGAATTTGGACTGACAAGTGAAGTGATTGAGGAACAAGGAAGTGGCATCCGTTAAGGTCCTTTGGAGGAACCAACAAATTGAGAGTGCTACATGGGAGGCTGAGACGGACATGCAAAAGCAGTATCCTTATCCCTTCTACTCCATTCAAGCCTAAGGTACTAAATCTAATTCCCCTATGTGATTTCAAGCCTTATATTTCAGCCCCTATCTCATTCATATGCATTCATGTTTAAGTTGACAAATTTATGATGATTTTACACTTATTTGAGGTTTTGAAAATCATGTTTAAATGTAATGTTGCATTCTTGTTGGGGGCTAATTTATTTATGATTACTTTTGTCTTATACATCTCTTTTACATTCAAGGACGAATATTCCCAAGGGGGAGATGTTGAAACGACCCCGAAAATTGCTTGAAAATATGTCTCAAAATGTTTGAAATTTAAAATTCCATATATCTGAAAATCAGTGTGCGATATCCAAAATCCAACTTTATATCTTGTTCATTTGGTCAAAATTATAGGGAAGAGAGTCTAACCCCAATTAAGAGCAAACAGTTAGCAATTTTATTTTTCATAATTTTTTCTTATCCTAAATCGATCTGCAATAGTGCCTTAACGCATAGCTATTGAGGACATGTGTTAATTTTACCTCTGTAATAGGTCCATGTCTCGAACCAGATATGGACTTGTGTGCCAGTGATTTCTATCTTGGTCCAAGGATTTTGGGTCTTGGGCCTAAGTTTTTCGAAAAGTGTTTTTACCTATACTTAGTCATATTTCACCCTCATATCATGCTAAACATTTCCCAATACTCACTAAACACTTAATCATATTTTTTCACTCCCAAATTCAAGTCCCAAAACCCTCATCCTAAGCTAAGGTTTTCCTTCAAGGTTCTTCTTCAATCATCAAGTCTCCATCATCAATCTTCATCAAGTTCATCTCTAAGCTAGGGTATATGAGTTTATTTTATGGGTTCGTTTCACACATGATACCCAAGCCTCTTTTTACTCAAATTGTATGATTTAAAGTTGATTTTATAATTGGGTTTACTAGTATGAACATGTCTATGAACTATGCTAAAGCTATGTAAAGGTATGACTGTTTTTCCATGTTTGGAGTTATAAATCTTGGTATTTATTGTAAGATTTGATGAAGGTTTTTGATATATATTACTTGAGGGTATTTCAAGGTGTTGATTCATGGTTTTAGAATGGATTTTCGTTCTTGATTTCATCACTATATTTCATGGTTTTATACTAGCATTACATATCTTCTAAGTGTTTGATAAAATGTCCGGTTATGGTTTCTTGAGGAATTAAAAGTCCAAATCATAAGATATGATATGATTGACTATATGATAATTAGATGAGATTATGTATTTGATAAATTCTATACAAAGTGTTGCATTAAGCCATGCCCAGTCCACGTGGGACTAAGAACTCGAATAACCTAGAGGGAGGTTTATACTCATCAACCTAGTGAATGGTTTGTACTTCTCCACCTAGTGATGAGGCGGTATCATCAGTAACCTAGATGGGGGTTTGTACTCATTAACCTAGTGAAGGGATTGTACTTCTCCACCGGGGTGAAGGGGAGACATCATTACAAACCTAGTGAAGTGTTTGTACCTCACCACCTAAGTGATGGGGCGGTTTCATCACTAACCTACAAAGGGGTTTATACTTTGAAAATCTAGCTTGGTATCTTCTACACATATGATATGCTATATGAGCATGAGCTACTTAAGCATGTTTACTTATGCATTGGTCCATGCTATATTGGTATATTATGCCTTTTTCCTTTTGTAATGCATTTTGACTATGATGCCTAATTCTTATCGCATTGAATCCTACATACTTAGTACATTCTAATGTACTAATGCATACTATTGTCTACATGATATCACCATGTAAGAACTAGTGCCCAAGTTGATCATACTCCTCCTCCTCATGGCTAGTTCGATACTACTTAAGCTAGTTGGTGAGTCCTCCACTTTGAGGACCTTAGTCTATGTTGCTCTTATTATTGAGACATTATTCTTTATTATCTATTATGACTATAAGGGTGAGACCGGTTGCTTTGTCTTGTCCCACGCTCTTATCTATGTATAGAGGTGCGTGTTGGATATGTTTTGTATCTGTGCTAAGAGCCTTGACTCTATTGTTCTTGATGTCTATGATATGAAAGTTCTTTCCCTTAGTCCGGTTGGCCCACTTTATTACCTTTTGATGCTTGTTTTATTGCTTTTGTGACCAAGGATATGTAATGATGCTCTAAGAGGATTGCTTGGGGTCGCTTCAATTTCACCTTGCGTTGTGTCACACCTAGCACCTAGGTTTGGGTCGTGACATTACCCTATAATTACCTATTGATGCCACTATGCAGGATCTTAGAAATGCAGTCCAACTATTGACTCGTATAGTTGTTGGTCAAGGTCTTTGACAAAAAGGTCCAATTGTAGGAACAGATGGTGCGAATAGGGAAGCTATCATAAGGATATGTCACTTCCTTAATTTGGACCCTCTATCCTTCATTGAGTCGGATCCTAATAAAGTTCCACAAGACTTTATTGATCCGATTCAACACCCTTTAGATGCTATGCATATAAATGGTACATAAGCTGTTGAACTAGCATCATACAAATTGAAGGGTGTGGTTATATTGTTGTATGAAGCTTAGAAGCAAGCTAAGGGTATAGATGCACCTCCGACTACCTAGATGGAGTTCAAAGAGGCATTTCTTGACCATTACCTGCCATTAGAGATCCGATAGGCCTATGTAGATAAGATCTTCAATCTCCACCAAAGGAATATGAGCATGAGGGAGTGTAGCCTTCAATTTAATTCGTTGGCCACATATTCTCTAAATATAGTTGCTACTATGGCAGATAGAGTTCATCCATATGGGGATAGGTTGGATTCATATCTAGTTAGAGACTGCAAGATTGCATCTTTGAATAATGATGTTGATATAGTAAGTATGCAAGCTTTTAGACAGAAATTGGAGGATCAGAGGCAAAAACGAAGGACACAAGAGTTGGTAAGGGGGCAGTCCAAGAGGGCTAGATCTATAGGGCATTTACACCACCCCAAGGTCAGCTTAGGCCTCGATTTTCTAAAAAAAACACTTAGACCAACATCCTCTTACTTTGCATCTAGTGCTCTACCAAAATTCCAAAGGTCTAGAAGTAAACAATTTGGTCAATGAAGTGAAGGACAAAGTGCATGGACAACGGGATATTCAGCAATTCAACAAATGACTCCTAGGCAGCCTTGTAAACAATGTGGGAGAAGTCACTTAGGTATATGTCGTGTTAGGACAGATGCTTGTTATTGGTGTGGTGTGCCAATGCATATTATGAGAGATGCTTGAGGAGACACATGGGTGATATAGCATAGCCTACTAGGTCAGTTGTTGTATCATCATCATCCGTTCATCCATTAGGTAGGGGTCAACAAGCACCTAAAAGTCATGGTAGAGGTGTTAGAGGGATAGCTAGCTCTAGCAGAGTCCAGAATCACACTCATGGTCTGGGGAGTTGGCAGAATTTGGAAGCTTTACCAGATGTGGTCATAGGTGCATTATCTATCTTTTCACATAATATATATGCATTAATTGACCATAATTCTACAATATCATACATAACTCCACTAGTTGTTGGGAAGCTGAAGAGAATATCTAAATTATTGAATAAACCATTTTAATTGTCTACACTAATTGGAGAATCTATCATAGCTAGAAGGGTTTATTTCCGTGTAGTAATTATTTGTGACCATGGCACATTGGCTGACCTTATTGACTTGGAAATGGTGGAATTTGATGTTATAATAGGTATGGATTGGTTTGCTTCTTGCTATGCCACCAGGGATTGCCGAACTAAGATAGTGTACTTCAACTTTCCAAATGAGGCAATTATTGAATAAGAAGGCAGTATTGGGGCACCAAAGGGTAAGTTTATCTCTTATTTTAAGGTAAGAAATATGATATTCAAGGGATATATATGTCATCTAATTAGAGTAAGGGATATGGAGGCAGAATCACCAACTCTTCAATCAGTTCCAATAGTGAATGAATTTGTTGATGTGTACCCTAAAAATCCTATAGGTTTACTTGAGAACAAAAAGTAGATTTTGGTATTGACTTACTTCTAAATACTCAACATATTTCCATCCCTTCTTATAGAATGGCCCTGACAGAATTACATGAATTAAAAGAGCAATTAAAAGACTTATTAGAGAAGGATTTTATAAGGTCTAGTGTGTCCCCTTGGGGTGCACCTGTATTGTTTGTTGATAAACAAGATGGAACCTTGAGAATCTGTATCTGCTATCGATAATCGAATAGGGTGACAATTTAGAAAAAAATAACCCTCCCCAGATTGATGATTCATTTGATCAGTTACAGGGTGCCAAATGCTTTTCAAAAATTAATTTGAGATCACGTTGTCATCAAGTGAGTGTGAAGGAGAAAGATATACCCAAGACAACTTTTAGGACACATTATGGTCACTTTGAATTTCTTATTATGTCATTTGGGCTAGCAATTGCAATGACAATTCTTATGGATTTAATAAACAGGGTATTTAAGCCATACTTGGATGTGTTCATGATAGTATTTATAGATTATATTTGGTATATTTAAGATCAGAAGTGGACCACGCAAATCACATACAATAAGTATTACAGGCTCTTCATTATTGGAAATTGTACGCCTAGTTTTCCAAATGTGATTTTTTGTTAAAATTAATGGTATTCTTGGTTCATATTGTATCCAATGAGGGAATAAGTGTTAATTCACAAAAGATAGAGGCTGTGAAAGATTGGCCAAGGCCAACAACACCCATTGAAGTTTGAAGCTTCCTAGGGTTGGTAGGTTATTACATAAGGTTAGTTGAGGCTTTATCTTCTATTTTTGCACCTCTAAGAAAGTTCACACATAGGGAAACCAAGTTCTAATGGAATGATTCTTGTGAAAGGATATTTCAAGAGTTGAAAAATATGTTAACTTTTGCACCTATGCTAGTGTTTTTAGAAGGCATAGAGGGGGTATGCAGTGTATTTTGATGCTTTAGCGGTTGGCTTAGGGTGTGTACTAACATAACATGGTAGGGTAGTTGGTTATGCTTAGAGATAACTATGACCACATAAGAGAAACTACCCAACATATGACCTTGAGCTAACAATAGTTGTGTTTGCTCTGAAAATATGGCGCCACTATTTGTATGGGGTTCACGTTGATATATATTCTGATCAAAAGAGTTTACAATATCTTTAAGCAGAAAGATCTAAATTTGACATAGTAGAGATGGCTAGAGCTAATAAAGGGTTACGATATGGATATACTATACCATCCAGGAAAGGCAAATATGGTAGCTGATGGTCTGAGTCGTAAGACAATTATTAATATGGGTGATTAGACTGTGGCAAGTCGAGGCGAGGCTAAGGATATGTGTCAACTAGCTAGTTTAGGAGTTTGCCTTTATGTAACTCCAAAAGAAAGGATTGTTGTGCATAATGTTGTAAAGTCTTAGTTGGTAATTTAGGTAAACGAAAAGTAGTTCAAAGATCCTATTCTACGACGACTTAAGAAAAAATGAGTCAGTGTATGATGAAGGGCTTTGAGCTTACACAAATGGAGTACTTTATTGCCAAAATAGATTATATTTGCCTGATATTAATAGACTAAAAAGGAGTATAATGGAAGAACCGCATCATTCAAGATACTACATCCATCCAAGATCAACTAAAATGTATCATGACCTAAAGGAGATATTTTAGTGGAGAGGCATAAAAAAAGACCTTGCAGAATTTGAGTCTCAATGACCGAATAGCCAACAAGTCAAAGTAGAGCACCAAAAGCTGGAGGTTATATACAGTGTATAGAGCTTCCAACATAAAAGTGGGATATGATCAATATGGATTTTGCTACTGGGTTGCCTTGCTCATTTCAGAAGTTTGATTCCATATTGGTAATAGTTGATAGACTCACAAAGTCAACAGACTTCTTGCATGTTAAGTGTGATCATACATATGAAGAGTGTGCAAGGTTATACCTCAAAGAGATAGTCAGGCGGAAGGGATTCCAATCTCCATTATATCTAATTGGGGAGTTCAGTTCACTGTAAAGTTTTGGAAGTCCTTCTAAAGGAGTTTTATGAACACAAGCGAATTTGAGTATAACTTTCCACCATCAAATAGACGGTCAAGCAAAACGCACCATTCAAACACTTGAAGATATGTTGCAGGCTTGCGCATTAGTCTTTGAAGGTAGTTAGGTGGACCATTTGCCACTTATTGAATTTGCCTATAATAATAACTACCATTCAAGCATTAACATTGCACCTTATGAAGCTTTGTATGGAAGGAAATGTAGGCTGCCTATCAGATGGTTTGAAGTGGGTGAAACTACCTTGCTTAGGCCAGATCTAGTACAACAAGCCATGGAAAAGTTAGGGTAATATAAAAGTGGCTAGAAACATCCCAATGTCATCACAAATCATATGCAGATGCTAGGTAGATAGGACTGAAATTCTCAGTAGATGATCGGGTAAGACTAAAGGTGTCCCCAATAAAAGAAGTTATGAGATATGGTAAGAAAGAAAAATTGAGCCCACGTTACATAGGCCATATAAAATTATTAAGAGGTTTGGGCAGGTTGCATATGAACTAGAGCTACCCCAAGAGCTTTCAATGGTTTATCCAGTTTTTCATTTCTCAATAATTTGAAACTTCATAGGTGACCTATCTTGTATCATTTCTATCGAAGATGTTCAGGTTACCAAAGATCTCACCTACGATGAGGTACCTATTACTATTCTAGATCATCAAGTGAAGAAGCTAAGGAAAAAATAAATAGCTTCAGTAAAGGTACTTTGGAGAAGCCAACAAGCAAAAGAGATAACATGGGAGGCTGAAGAAGCGATGATATCTAAATACCCTTACTTATTTGAAGCTAAGAGGAAGTCCTTCCAGATCGTCAAGTTAAAAAGATAAGGAACAAAGAAATTATTTTAGTAAAGGTACATCGAAGAAACCAGCAAGCAGAAGAGATAACATGGGAGGTTGAGGAAGTGATGAGATCTAAATACCCTTACTTATTTGAAGCTAAAGAGGAAGTCTAACATGCAGACTTGGGGCATTAAGAGGTACACATATTTGAATACTTGTTGTGTTGTCAAAAGTTTGTTTAAGTAATGGTTTGAACTTGGTTAAGCTATCCAATTATGCTAAAATTTGAGGATGAATTTGTTCCTAAGGGGGAGGATGTAACACCCACATCTTACATATACTAGTCCTATGCAAATGGAACATAATATGGCTTGGTCAAATAAGCACCCATTTTTAAAAATTCTTGAACTTCAACTTAGAAGGCTAAGTGTACATCTAACGCTTATGACGAGTGAATGTGTATGAGTTTTAAATCAAATTGAGAAGATCACGGCCTTAAACAAAGTGAAAGTAATGAGGTGTTTATAGGACTTAGAAAACTAGCAGGTGAGTAACCTATGTGCTTAGTTTAAATAGTTTAGGTAGATAGAGACGAGGCCCAAAACCAAATCTGAAATGCCCTATATGTGATTCAAAAAGCCCCATATTGTAATTTTCATATATTTCAAAATCAGTGCATGATATTGAAAATCCAATGTAATATTCTCGATCAAGGGGAAAAATTGAGTGGGAAATGGCTATGACCTTGATTTTAGAGGACCCATTACTAAAAATACTTTTCACAATATCTTATTATCCAATGTGCATCCGTGATCAAACCTCGATGTGGACTGGGCACGGATAGTGTAATTCTATCATTCACGATGGGTCCATATCATGGACTAGACATGGACCAGTTCAACTTTTTCCTTAGTTTTTCCACTTTAGTCCAAGGGCCTTGGGTCATAGCCCCATGTCCACTTATACATGAAACTACCTATATTTAGCCATTTTTCAACTCTATATCATTGAAGACCCTCTCAAAAACCTCTACAATACCTAACTAAATATTTCATCCAAAATCAAGTGTCTCAAGCTTAATTCTGGATCTAAACAACTCTATTCAAGCTTCAAGTCTTTTTTCAAGGAAAACCAAAGTTTAAGCTATGTGGGTTTCATCCATTGGGTCCTTTCACCCATGGAGCCCGATCCTCCTTCTTATGAAAATTTGCATGTTATCAAGTTGTATTGCCTATGGGTATCTCTTATTAAGGATTTTTAATGAAAGTTATGTTGGGGTTTTATCAAGTATTGTTGATTAAGCATGAATATTTATTTTAAGCTTATACTATGAGTTGACCTTTGTCTATTGAGATTATGCATGTTTCATACTATGAACTCTATGAATTATTGTGAAGTTTTGATATGACGTTCTAATTTGGGGTTTTACTACAATCTTGGTGGGCTGATTTGAATAACTTTGAAATGATTAAGTCTTATTCCTTCTTGTTGTATACAATTGGATTGTATATGACCACCATATGTTTTATTAAACTATGGGACAAGGATTCTTGATTATGATGAATTATTATTGTATGATTTTACTTGACAAGCATGCTATGATACTTTATGGGTTCCCAAGCATGTATTAAACTCTTGAAAAGTTTCCATGATCTACAATAAAATTTTGGGCCTTTATACTATGTTTTACTCTCATGTGAAATATGAAGCCCTTTCGTGATTCTTTGATGTGATCCTTTGATGAGATATTTTATAATATTACCTAAAAGATTATATCGTAAGGCTAGGACAACCTACCGAAAATACCATACCATAAGGTACAGTAACCCATGGTTTCTACCTAAATGATCATATCGTAAGGTGAGGACAACCTACCAAAAATGTCATGCCATAAGGTAGGATATCTTATACCAATAAGATTGTATCGTAAGGTAAGTGCATCCCAAATTCTTACCGATAAGATTTTATCATAAGGTAAGGACACCTTTCTTACTGATAAGATTGTATCGTAAGGTAAGTGTTTCTCTCAAATTCTTACCAATAAGATTGTATTGTAATGTAAGGATATCTCCCTTGATGATAAGATTATATCATAAGATAAGGGCATCTCCCAAATTCTTACTAAAGATATTATATCGTAAGTTAACGATACCTCTTAACTCCTATATTGAGGTCATTCCATAAGATTGAATAATCCATGACTCTTACCGATTGGATTATATCGTAAGGTAAGAGAGATCTCATACCACCTACCAAAAAGGCTATGTCGTAAAGTAGTGGTATTGGCAACACTCTCTGAAAAGGTTATATCGTAAGGTAAGTGGGTGACTACTTGGCCATTCTCATGCATATTTGTGTAATGTTTGAGCATATATTCCTTATTGAGATTATGTTCTTTGATTATGATTAAGTATCTTATTTTTATGGCTTATGATTCTTGTTGCATTACGTCCCACATACTTAGTATATTCTAATGTACTAATGCATACTCTATGCCTACACGATATAACAATGTAGGGACCTGCGCTCTTGTTGACCATCCTTCATGTAGCTAGCTTGGTTCTTGTCAAGAAAGCATTGGTGAGTCCTTAAGTCCGAGGATAATATCTAAGTTACTCTTTCTATGTTGAGACTTCTTTATATTGAATTCTTGTTATTATGAGGGTGATCCCGAGATGTGTCTTGGCCCCAGCCCTAGTCCAAGTTAGAGGTGTTGTTGGGTACTATGATGTAATTATGCTATGAGCTTGACTTTTTTACCACTTTTATGAATATTAAAACTTACCTTAGTCTTGCATCCCTTTTAAACTATATTTTGTAGATGTCTATTTTGCTTCCACGACCAAGGATGTGTGAATGATATGATAAGAGGCTTGTTTGGGTTTCTATCGGGTTCCCCATTTGCCGTGTCATGTCTAGACCCTAGGCTTAGGTCGTGATAGAATCTATCCAAGACCAATAATGAATAAAGTCTGTGTTAAGGGTGCAATTTTAGCCCATGTATTAGCATAGTAAATACACAACATTTGCATCCTAAGATGAATAATAAGAAGGGCCCAAGTAAATTTACAATTAACTTGGTGATTTGGACCCAAATGAAGTGAAGGAAAAAGAGAAAGGTGGGCAGCCACGGCCCATCAAATTTTAACCTAATAAGATCCAAGTGAAAGGGAAAAATAGGTATAATACTAACTTGATAAAATATGGATTAATATCGAAAAGTAAATTGGTGAAAGTGTTGCTTTAAAAGGGCTTAAAAGCAGGTCCTTCAACTAATTCCAAAAATTAGAAAAAATAGAATTTCTCAAAGTTTTCTCTCTACTAACATGACTTTGTAAAGTAGCCACAAGAAGCTTTTAGGATTATTAAAGAGGCCCTCAACCATGAAGGTAAAGGTAAGGAAAGATACTTGTGTATTAGTATGGTTTCTTCATGAAAAACAAGAGACTATGGTGTTTATACTTGTGCTGAAAGTTTTTGACAGCATGTGTTCCAAAGATTGTTGTACAATTTTCTTGTTTATTTGGAAACTTTTCTCTTCTTGGTTGGCTGGATTATGAAGTGATATTTATATTTTTAACAAGGTTCAATTCTGTAATGTTGTACCATGTTCGCTGCACTATTTTGTTCAACGTAAAAAATCGAGTTTTAGCTCATTATCCTAAATATATTGTTAGTAGAAATTGTAGGCTGATTAGTTAAGGACTATGGTCTCACATCCTCCACCTATTTTGAGAACTTATTGTAATTGTTTCAGGACTATTTTTATGTGTAAATATAGTGGGAAGAGTTTAGTTGAAGTTGGTGCAGGTTTGGAATTGTTGACGTTGAAATGTAGTGAAGGGACGTAATGTTATGCAGCCTACTTATATGTTGTTTATAATTGTTATGTGTTATGCTTTGTGGGTTATTATGAGACTTTTATGACACTAAAATAAGATAGAAATGATATGTATATGAGAATGTGTATTAGAAAATACGATTAGAGGTGGAAAGATTGAAAAAGTACTCTTGGATCGCTAATTCACACTTGTTGTCCGCGTTATTTTTTATGAGATTGGACTACCACGATGTGTTAATTAGCTACTACTACTAGTTTTATCACCCACTCTCTTGTAGATAGATATTTGGATGGGGAGTGGAGGGGAAGGAGGTTATCTCGGGGTCATAATGAGGTCATACAATGAGGTATGTAAGGCTACTCGATTTCGTAATACTTGGCATGAAATCTATACTCATCATTGGCACATAAAGGAACTTACCAACTCTGACACAACTAATAACTATGTCTCCACTATTTAATCTGTATGCTTCCATATGTAGTCATTTTCAAATTTGCATACATATTAGGATACCAAGATATATAAGTTCTTTTTGCTAAGTAAAGTTCATGAGTTATTTCATCTCCTACGTATTTCATTATTTGTGTAACCTACTATTTTCATTGTTGTATTATCTGGTATAGTTATTTACATATCACATATTATATCTATGGTCCTATAGCTCAAATATTATAACCACCAAAACAATCATCTCAAAAGTAAATAAAAGATAAATAAGTTGCTTATTGATGGGTAGTATCCCAGGGGTGGAAAAATCGCCTAGCATGGATAGATCCCATATTACTGGGGTTATCCTAGGGTGAAAGGAGGCCTAGTAAGGATCTTTCCTGATATAGATCATCCACTGATTAGTTGGTCATTTGTATTACATTTTTTCATAGATTATACAATAAACAAACGTGAAGTAATCAAAAGGACATAAAGTACTTGATTCCACATGACTAAAGGTGGTCTCTTATCCTTACACCAGCGCATGATTGCATTTGAGTTATTATTATGTATAATACTTCTTGCCATACATATTTAGTAAATTATCTTGTACTGATGTCCCTTATGGGAGATATACATTTCATGATACAGGTACAGAAGCTATAGATATCCTAGTAGAAGTATAGGACATCTAGTTATTGTTACTGAGCTCCAAGTTGCATCGGGGTTTTGTTTGTCTAGAGTTTATATTTTGGTATTGTATAGTTAGTCATGAGGCGGGGCCTGTCCTAACCCTTATCTGATACTTTTCCTTATCTAGAGGCTTTGTATACAATGTAAAGTAAATTGTAGTCATGGCTCGTACTTTAGACATCGTGGCTCTAAACAGACTAGTCATATGCATTTTCTTTTGTCTTGCATCTACTTTCTTGAAAGCATGTTGAATGTAGAAACCCTTTATAATATGTATAGAAAGTGTATGGGTATGGGTTGGTTCTCCCGACCCTTTTTAGCAATGGGTGCCAATACGCCTTAATGGTACTGTAGGTGTGACAAAATGGTAGATACAACCCTTAGTGATCATCTTTATGGGTCTAAGATGGGAAATAAACTTTCCCTTAGGTGCTAACAAATCACCCTTCCACTCTAGAATCGAGTTTTTCAGAAATTTGAACTTAACAGTTCAGGCTCTACAATCAACTGAGGCATAATAGGTGCATAGCTAATAAATTCAAATGATCAAATCAAAATTAGTTAAATCTAACTCAAATATATCAATGATAGTATCCCTATGATATATGGACACTACACAAGCTCTATAGACTCTCTTAGCCCAAATAGACTCACCCACTGGAGTAGAAACATCAAAGGGTTCAAGAAGACACTTAGGGGTTCTACCAAATCTACTAACCATATAAGGAGTTACAAAATATAACATGGCACCAGGATCCATCACCACATAATAATCAATAGCAAAGACTCAAATCATACCCGCCATAACATCTGGGGAGTTCTCTTGATCATGTCAACTACCCATGGCATACAAATAGTTTGTGGCCCTGCTTCCTCCTAAACTAGTACCTTTCTAATTTCCCTTAGCGCATGTGGTACTGGTGCAGAACATTGAGCCTGGTCTACCCACTTTCGATAGTCTCTCTGATAGTGACCCGCTTTGCCATACTTGTACCATACATCACTCCTGTCAGGGAATCTCCTCAAGTGCAATTTACAATACTTGACATATGCTGGCTTACCCAATGAACCTTGAGCGAATTGGTATATGACTGAGATCCATGGGCTCTAACATTCTGTGACCTCTGATCATTTCTGACTCTATGTATAGGTACACTAGTAGATGATGGTGTGGGAAAACAATTTCCATTCCCTTCTTTACATCCTCATGGTTGTATGTTTTTGCTTTCTTATTTCTGAACTCCTCTTTCTCATTCTACCTCTCCTCATCAACTTGTTGAACAATTGTCATCAATCTCCTAATATCCATGTCACTCATGAGAATTTCTCCCTTCTCATCTCTCTCGACCCTCTATTCAACCCATTAACATACATTTCTATCTTTCCCCTCATATAAGTAACCATGTCTGGAGAATAGCGAGACAGTTTTGTACAATATCAGCCAATACTCTTGCACAGTCATAGAGCCTTGTATCAAGTTTAAGAACTCTCTTACTTTTGCCTCTCCTTGCTCCCTTGGGAAGAAGCACCCCAAGATAGCTTCCTAGAACATAGCCCAAGTCAGCATGGGGGCATTTTCTTCTCTACCCTACTTCCAGTGGTCAAACCACACTCTAGCCACAGCCTTTGGTTGATAAGTAGCTAGTTCCACTTTGTTAGCATCAGTCACATATATCACTTGGAACACTTTATGAAGCTCCTCCACATAGTTCTCAGGATCCTCAGTGGATGCAGACCCTGTGAGTTTAGGCAGATTTATCCTCAAGAATTTTTGGACTATAGAAGTGTTATGGGCATCTTATTGACGTGCTCCTTGTCTCATAGTAGATGTTGTGATAGCCTGGGCTAGAGTTTGAATGCCTAGTGAAGCTTAGCATTGGAGACCTCATCATGAGGGGGCTGCGCAATAGGGACAGCTGGTTCCATCGGCTCCTCATGTCCTTGAGGCTCAGGTGGTTTAACATGTTGTCTGGCTGGACGTCTTCTACCTATGACATCTCTTCTGGGAGGCATTATCATAATTTTGTAATGCACAAAGCACGAATTAGAAAATAACTTTTGTAAACTATAACTCTATCGCACGATTCAGAACATGAAAGAAGTGAAATAATTCCTAATGTCCTATAGCCTCCTCTTTATCAAGTGTGGTCGCTAATACATCTATAAACAAGACTTTGCTAGACACAACTTCATAGACTACCTTGGACACTTGAACTCATGTCAAATATAAAGTTTGTCAAGCCCCGATAGGGGACCCAAGAGGTGACCGACACCCAGAGACTATTGCTAGTTACCAAGTGAACCACTTAGCCTCATCACATTCATTCATCCATACATTCTACTAATTAGAGGAAGATATACAAAGTATAAATGGGCACATCTATCTAATCTCAAATAATAATAATAATAATAATAGAAGGCTAGTAGAAAGAACTAGCTCACAATCTTAATAATCAATATTCACCTCTAGTCTATGAAGCTTCTATCACTATTAGGTGGTGCCAATGACAAACCCAAGTCTACCTCAACCAAAATAAAGCTAATAAATGTTTTAACTCTAAAGCAAGATGAAAATAACATAATGGATACTCCAAAGTAAGGGAGGCTTACCAATCAGCTGAATATCCAAGATCTTCACTGATGTGCCTGTTGAAGATCTCAAATCCCTGTATCTATATCATAAAATGACACAATGTCGAATGGCATCAGTAAGTTGAATATACAATATGTAAAATAGTTGAATGAAACCAAAATAGGTAGAGTAATATGAAACAACAATCAACTCAATGTAGAAATCAATCAACAAGTCAAATTTCTATCTAAAGCAAGAATAAAGAGTTGACAAGTGACCAATCAACTCATCAAACCTCATGAATCAAATCAGACTCATCTAAGAGGGACTTACCTCAACTTATCTCATCTCAACTCAGAGTACTCAGTTTGGAATCTTTCTAGGAGTTTCTTTATCCAACAATAATCACTTATGACCTAGTGATTATACAACAATCTCATTGATGTTGCCACATACGTCCTGTACTTGCTAGGTAGGGAATAAATCAAAATCATAATGGAGAAGTCCAAATGGAGACAATAATCGATAAGTCCTCTATTGATTTCAGGGACTTCTAATCAGAGGGAACCTCAACATCATGTAATGTGATGGTCCTATTCCTTACCTACGCTTGGTTATGTAGTTTTAAGAGTGCTACTAACATTAACTCTTACTCTTTCAGTGCTCGATACTTCTCCCAAGGCTCAATATTTATAAGACAATTTATCCAGTCAAATCATCTCAAATCATCATCATGGAGGTACTCATCATTCAATCAGTCTCATAAAGACTCTCATCTTCTCATCAATCAATATCTTAATCAGCAACTCAAGGCTTAGAACAATTATTAGGAAACAATTGAATAGACAAGTAATTAGAGTTCATTTAGAAAGACTTATGGACCATCAAATACTATCAATCTACTATAACACCCCGTAAAATTATCAAAATGTCCCTAAAATATTATAGTGCGCATAATATTTCTTCCAAAGCTCTGATGAGAAATCTGAGATTGAATTTGCAATCATCATGGAAAATCAAGCGAGAAAATAGTGTCGACCTAATTTAAGAGAAATCGAGTTAAAAAATATTTTTCACTAACTAATTGTTAAACAGTGTTGATCCACGCACCTAGCACAAAGCGGACCAGGCATGGACTAGCACTTGTGTTTTTTTATGATTTTCCATGGGAACTAAAATTCTCCAAAAATTCACAAAATACACTGGTCCACTTGCATGGTGCATCGAGAACTAGTGTACAATTTTAAACATGCTTTAAAAATTTTGGGAAATGTATTTTGGTTATTCCAAACCCATTATTAAGTCACAAAACATGTTTTTAAGCCTAAATTCGTATGAAAGGATTTAAGAAACCCACATTCTTATAAGTCTAAGGTGTAGATTCTGAGAGGAGAAGAAGAAATAGCTTGAGGGTTTTCAAGTTCAAGGTCAAGATTTCCTTGAAGATTTGTACAATCTTTATCCCATGTATGTAAAAGCTACCCAGAACGTGGAATTGTTCCTCCATGTGCTCCAATGCATGTAGTATATTGATAGTTGATAGGTCTTGACTTGTAATTCTTGAAGGTTCTCTTGAAATTGATCTTTAATTCCTATATAATATCCTAAATTGATGATCATCATACTTTGAATCAACTGTTTAAATGTATTATTGTATGATTATGTATTTATCCTACATGATTTCCCTGTATGTTGATGGCCGAAATTGATGGAAATAGTGTTCTTGATGTCTGAATGAGCTTGAACCTCAGCTTTGAAAGGAAGAATCTATTCCTTGAGTTGGTAGAATATTAGATGAGATGAGGTCCCTACTTAGGAAAGGGGGCTAGTTGTAAATTGGCTTGGTGTTGATATACTTATGAATATATCGAGTCTTGGGATAAGAATTAACACCAAAATAGGTAAGAGTAAGTCCCACCGTAAAAGCGGATGTTACCTTTGTCCCGCAGTGGACTTGACAGATTTCTTTGAGATCCTCGATAGACCCTTCCTTTACCCCTGCAAGGTACTAGGCGGGTGTGTCAATGATATATCTTTGTTGTATTATCACTAGCTCATAGGTTATGATTGTCATTTATAAAAACTCCTAAAATAGGTTGCATGTTAATAGTACTCTAAGATTAATATGATAGTATGATGTCTTGATGGGTAGTGATGTGATAGAGGCATGTTCCTTACTCTGAGTTAAGGTTGAGTGATTGGTGATATGATGCTATTGTATATTGTATAACTTATGTTATTTACTTTAGCCCATTTTACACACAGTACATTCCACATACTAATGCCTTTTGGAGTTTCATCATTTTATGATGCAGATTCTATAGACAGAGTATTTCAGCAGGCCAATCGCTAAGGCTCAAGTATCCCCAGTAGAGACTTAATGAGTCCTCCCTTGCTTTTAGAGGATAGATTTATATTTTTATCTATTCTAAGTCATTTCATTAGACTGTGGTAGCAATGGCCTTTCATGGTACCTTCATAGAGGATAGTTATAGAAGCTTCATAGACATAGATCGCTGGCAGTTGATGTTGGAGTCATTCCCATTATTTTTATTTATTAAGACTACTATGTTGGTCGTATTTCTTTATGATAGACAGAGTTGATAGCCTATAGCCCACTGGTAGTTAATATCACTTTGTTATCTTCTATTAATGAATTTATTGAAAAATACAATGAGACTAAATGGTTTATTTAAGGGCTAGCAATAGTCTTCGAGTGTCAGTTACTTCTAAGGTACCCTCCTTGGGCATGACAAACTTGGTATCAGATCACAGAGTTCGAGTGTCCTAGTGAGTTTATGAAGTTGTGTCTAATAGAGACTTTTTTATAGGTGTGTTGTGCACCACACTTCACAAGCGGGAGGCTATAAGACATTAGGAAGTTTTCCCCTTCTTTCTATGATTTGGATTCATGTGGTAAAGTTTAATTTTATAAAAATCCCATTTTAACTTGTGTGTTCTACGTCTATAGAAAATGCCACCAAAGAGAATAGCCGCTCAAAGAGATGCCGCAGTCACTGTTGCTGAGAACACCCAACATGAGGTCCTGTTCTAGCCAAAGTCAAGGAGGCGAGAATGGTTTGCTATGACTGCTAAGGTCCTACAGGCGCCCCCTGCTCAGCCCCAGCCAACTCCCTCTATCGAAGCAGAGTTTATGGGAGCCATCACTATGCTGACTTAGTTAGTAGCTCCTAGGGTAACAATTGAGGTTCTCAAGCTCCGAGCTTTGGCTCACAGGAGCCCTCAGCTGCCACCAGACTTAGAGACTTCTTGAGGATGAATCCATCAGGGTATACAAGGTCTAAGGTTGAGGAGGACCCATAAAACTTCATTGATGAAATGTACAAGGTCCTAAAAGTGATACATGTTGATGAGATTGAGGGAGTGGAGATTTCTTCCTACCAATTGAAAGATGTTGCTAATGTTTAGTACAACTAGTGGGAGGAAAGTAGGTGTGAAAATGTGGAACTTGTAGCATGGGAGGAATTTGAGACTCTCTTCCTTGACCACTTCTTTGCTCAAGAGTTAAGAGAGATAAAGGTGGATGAGTTTCTGAAGATGAAGCAAGGAGGGATGATGGTGAAGGAGTACAAACTTAAGTTTGTTAAGCTATCTAGGTATGCTCCGAATATGGTCTAAGACATGAAGGCCAGGATGGGGAAGTTTGTGTCTGGTCTTGGCATACGTGTGCAGAAAGAGTGTAAGGTAGATTTGATAATCCCCGCATAGACATCTCCAGAATCATGGTGTATGCTTAAAAGATAAAGGAGGACAAGAAGAGAGATAGAGAAGAGTAGATGGATAGAAAGGCAAAGTCAGCAGGACATGAGCCTAACCAGTAGAGGCAGAATAAGGGGGACAAGTCCTACTTTAAGAAAAGATCATCTCATCATGAACCTTTTATAGAGAGTGTGCCTATTCAGCCAAATAGGTATGATAAGAAGTCTCATGGTTTCCTGAACTAAAGGGCTCAGGGTGCACAATCAAAGGCTAGTGTGACCCAAGGTGCGAGGGGAAATCTACCTTGTGATAAGTGCGATAAGCTTCATCTGGGTGAGTGTCGTCTGGGGAGAGATGTTTGCTATTCATATGCAGAAGCTTGTCACTTCCACTTTGAGTGTCCGAAGAGGAGATGAGGTGAAGGGATGAGCAGACCACAATCCTCCATAGCACCTCCAGCTGGCAATTAATAAAGAGGTACTATTATAGGTATTGGAGGTGGGACGAACTGCCTTTATGATATAGGTAATCGACAGGATCATGAGGCTACACTAGATATCATTATTAGTATGCTTTGAGTCTTCACCTTTGATTATTATACATTGCTTAATTCTGGTGCCACTTTGTCTTTTGTGACCCCTTATATGGCCAGTAAGTTTGGGATTCTTCCAAAGTGTTTGCTTGAACCTTTTATTGTTTCCATTCCTACTGGTGACTCTATCATAGCTGAAGAGCTTATAGGGATTGTGTAGTTTCCATTTATCATATAGACACATTAGCTGACTTGGTAGAATTGGAGATGGTTTTTTTGGATGTAATACTAGGCATTGATTGGCTTCATGCCTATTATGCTTCTTTTGACTGTAGAACCCAAATTGTTAAGTTTCAATTTCCTTATGAGCCTATTCTAGAGTGGAAAGGGAGTTCTATTGCACCTAAGGGCAAATTTATTTCTTATCTTTGATTAGAAAGTTTATCTCCAAAGGTTGTATTTACCACCTTATGCAAGTAAAATCTGATGAGGTTGAATCTGCTACTCTTGAGTCCATTCCAATTGTGAATGAGTTTCCTGAGGTATTTCCTGATGATCTACCTAGAATCCATCCTGATAGAGAGATTTACTTTAGGACTGATCTTCTTTTAGAGACCAAACCCATTTTAATTCCACCTTACATAATGGCCCCCGTAGAGTTGAAAGAATTGAAAGAACAATTTAATGACTTGTTAGAGAAAGGTTTCATAAGGCCTAGTGTCTAACATTGAGGTTATACTATCCTATTCGTGCATAAGAAAGATTGGTCTCTCAGAATGTGCATAGACTACCGATAACTTAACAAGGTCACTATAAAGAACAAGTATCCTCTTTCCAAGATAGATAATTTATTTTACCAACTTCAGGGTGCTACTTGTTTCTCCAAGATGGACCTCAGATCGAGTTACCATCATTTGAAGGTGAGGGAAATAGATATTCCGAAGATAGCCTTTATGACATTATATGTCAACTTTGATTTCTTAGTCATGCACTTCGGGTTGGCAAATATGCCTATAGTTTTCATGGATTTGATTAATAAAGTATTTATATCGTACCTTGATATATTTGTGATTGTGTTTATTGATGATATTCTAGTGTATTCAAAGGATGAAGGAGAGCATGCTAATCACCTTAGAGTTGTTTTTCAGATGCTCAAAGACCATGAGTTGTATGTGAAATTCTTGAAGTGTGAGTTTTGGCTCAAGTCTGTGGCCTTCCTAGGCCATGTTATTTCGAGAGATGGTATTAGGGTGGATACTCAAAAGATTGAAGCGGTTAAGAGTTAGCCTAGACTAACTTCTCTGATGGAAATAAGAAGTTTCTTGGGTTTGGCTATCATTGATTTGTTAAGGGATTCTCTTCATTGTTAGCACCATTGACTAAACTAACTTAGAAGAATTCAGTGGTCTGAGGAGTGTGAAAAGAGTTTCCAAGAGTTGAAGACTAGATTGACTACAGTACTAGTTTTGGCTCTGAGTGATTAGGCTATGTGCTTATGTAGAGAGGTAAGGTGATAGCTTATGCTTCTAGACAACTTAAGATCTATAAAAAGAATTATCCAACTTTTTATATTGAGTTGGTTGTGATGGTGTTCGCACTTAAGATTTGGCATCAATATTTGTATGGAGTGTATGTGCATATGTTCATTGACCATAAGAGCTTGCAACACATGTTCATTTAGAAATAGCTCAACCTGATACAGAGGAGGGTGATTGAAGTTGCTCAAGGATTATGACATGCACATTCTTTACTACCCAGGTAAGGTCAATATTGTTGTTGATGCTCTTAGCAGGTTGTCTATGGGTAGCACTACCTATGTGGAAAAAGGGAAGAAAGAATTTGCTAAGGAAGTTCATAGATTGTCTCAACTAGGAGTGTAACTTTAGGAGAACAATGAAGGAAGGGTCAATGTTCAAAATGGGACTGCTTCATCCTTAGTGCCAAAAGTGAAGGAGATGCAAGACCAACACCTTGTCTTATTCCAATTGAAAGAAGCGGTTCACAAGTAGAAGGTAATAGGTTTATCCAAAAGGGGTAATGGGGTATTGAGATATCAAGGAAGATTGTGCACGTCCGATGTTAATGGCATTCGAGATAGGATCATGGATGAAGATCACAACTCCAGATATTCCATTCATCTCGATTCTATTATGATGTAGAATGACTTGAGAGAAGTCTACTAGTGGAATGGAATGAAGAGATACATTTCTTTATTTGTCTCTGTCCCAATTGTAAACAAGTCAAGGTTAAACATCAGAGACCATGTGGCCTAGCTCAGAACTTTGAAATTCCTAAGTGGAAGTGGGAGATGATCAACATGGATTTCATTTCCGGTTTACCAAGATCCCAAAAGTAGCATGATTCAATATGGGTGATTGTTGATCGAATGACCAAATCAGCCCACTTTTTTACAGTCAAGATAACTAATACAGCTGCGAAGTAGGCTCGACTATACATTTGTCAGATTGTAAGGTTACATGGAGTTCCTTTGTCATCATCTCACACAGAGCAGCTCAATTTACCTATTAATTTTGGAGATCTTTCCAGAAGGGATTAGGTACGAAAGTACATCTAAGTACAAATTTTCATCCTCTGATAGATGGGCAGATAGAGCGCACTATTTAGACTTTGGAGGATATATGGATATCTTGCATCATTGTTTCTAGGGTATTTGGGATGACCACCTACTATTGATTGAGTTTGCATACAAGAACAGCTACTATGCTAGCATTTAGATGGCCCCTTATAAGGCATTATATGGGAGAAGATATAGATCCCCGATTGGCTAGTTTGAGGTTGGTGAAGCTGAATTGATCAGACCTGATCTTGTTCACTAGTCTATGGAGAAGGTGAAAGTCATCAAAGAAAGGATGAAGACAACCTAGAGTCGTCTAAAGTCTTACATGGATGTGAGAAAAAGAGACTTAGAGTTTGAAATGGATGATTAGGTGTACTTGAAGGTGTCACCTATGAAAGGTGTCATAAGGTTTGGTAAGAAGGGAAAATTGAGTCAACATTATATCAGACCATATCAAGTTATGAGGACGATTAGGAAGGTCGCTTATGAGTTGGATTTGCCTTCCGAGTTAGATAGATTTCACTCGGTGTTTCATGTGTCAATGCTAAAGAAGTGCTTGCAGGATCCTACTTTAGCAATCCCTATTGAAAGTACAGGAGTGAAGGATATCTTGTCTTATGAGGAAATTCTAGTCTATGTCCTTGATCGACAAGTTCGTAGCTGAGGAACAAAGAGATAGACTCCATCAAAGTCCTATGGAGAAATCAATTTATTGAGGAAGCTTCATAGAAAGCTGAGGAATCAACTAAACCTGAATACCCATATCTATTTGTTCTAAATGATGATGATGTTGAAGGTAATGCCCCTATCCTTATCACTATTGAAATTCCTTTCATTGAGTTGACGTACTAATTTGATTCTAATACCTTAGTCTAAGACAAAGATAGATAGGTTGTGGATAGTCGAGAGTAAGAGAGTTCTTGAGTGAGGCTTGAGGTGAGTTTAATGTTACTCATTCTTTTATTCTACCTTTACTCTTTATTCGAGGACAAATAATCCAAAGAGGGAGATGCTGTGACACCCCCATAAAATTATTGAAATGCCCTTAAAATGTAATTGTGGGCACAATACATCTTCCAAAGCTCTGATGGAAAATTCGAGACCAAATTTTCGATCAGCGCAAAAACTAGAGTGGGAAAATGATCTCGACCCTATTTAATAGCAACCGAGTGAAAAAATTTGTTTTGTTAATTAATTACAAAAGGATATTGATCTGCGCCCTGGTATGATGTGGAGGGGGTGTGGACTAGCACTTATGTTTTTCTTTAATTTTCAACGAAAATTAAAATTTTCCAAAAATTTGTGAAATACATTAGTTCGCACCCCTAGCGTGTCACAGACTAGTGTACCAATTTTAAATTTTTTCTTTTAAATTTTAGGAAGGGTATTTTGGTCATTCACAACATATTTTTAAGTCCCAAAATGTGTTTTTAAGCATAAGTTTGTATGAAAGAGTTTCAAAAACCCAAATTCTTCTAAGTCTAAGCATAGATACTAAGAGGAGAAGAAGAGATTACTTGAGGGTTTCCAAGTCCAAGGTCAAGATTTCCTTGAAGATTTGTACAATCTTCATCAAAGTATGTAAAGGCTACCCAGAACATGGAATTGTTCTTTCATGTGCCCATATGCATGTATTAGGTTGATAGTTGATAGGTCTTAAGTTGTAATTCGTGAAGATTTTCTTAAAATTGTTCTTTAATTCCTATATAGCATCCCAAATTGATGATGATCATACTTTGAATCTTTGTTTACATGTATCATTGTATGATTATATATTTATCCTACATGATTTCCCTATTAAAAACTTCAAGAATAAACTTATTATAATACTTATAGCCTTGATTGTCTGAATGTATTGATTGTTGTGGTCTGAGTCTTGAGAAGAGTATGTTGATGGCTAAAATTGATGGAATTAGTATTCTTCATGTCTTAATAAGGTTGAACCTTAGCTTTGAAAGGAAGAATCTATTTCTTGAGTTGACAGTATGTCAGATAAGATGAGGTCCCTGCCTGGGGGGAGGGGGTTGGTTGTATAACCAGCCTAATATTTATAGACTTATGAGCATATTGAGTCATAGAGAGGTATTAGCACCGAAATGGATAAGAGTGAGTCCCACTAGTGCTCATTAACTTTGTCGCCAGCGTAGGAGAGGATTGGACCATGAAACCAAATGTTTCCTTTGTCTTGCAGAGGAATTGACAGACTTCTTTGGGATCCCTGACAGACTCTACCTTTACCCCAATAAGGTATTGGACGGATGTGGTAACGACATCTCTTCATAATAAAATCACTAGATTATAGGTGGTGATTGTCGATTATAGAAATCCCTAAATAGGTTTATTGTTGATAATACTCTAAGATTGATCTGATAATGTGATGTCTTGATAGGTAGTCATGTGATAGAGTCATGTTTCTTACACTGAGTTGAGGTAGAGTGATTGGTAAGAAGATGTTATTGTATATTGTATAGCCTATGTTATTTACGTCAGCCTATTTTACACACAGTACATTCCATGTACTAACGCCCCTTTAGCACTGCATTATTTTATAATGCAGATTTTGTAGACAAATAACTTCAGCAGGCTAATCGTCAAGGCTTATAGATACCCAAATAGAGACTTGGTGAGCCCTCCCTTACTTTCAGAGGACATATTTATCTTTTTGACTATTCTAAGTTATTTCATTGGAATGTGATAGTTATGGCCTATCATGGTACCTTCTTAGAGGATAGCTATAGAGGCTTCATAGACATAGACAATTGATAGTTGATGTTGGAGTCATTCCCTCTGTTTCTAATTTATTAAGACTACTATATTGGTTGTAATTCTTTATGATAGACAGAGTTGATAGCCTATAGCCCACTAATAGTGGATATTACTTTGTTATCTTCCACTAATGAACTGATTGAACGAATACAATGAGACTAGGTAGTTAGCTTGGGGGCTACCAATAGTATTTGAATGCTAGTTACGTCTAAGGTACCCTCCCAGGGCATGACACCTATCATCATTCTCACATTCACAATCACAATCTCCATCAACATTCTCAATCAAGGATCTAGACTCAACCCTATCTTCATTCATGCATGCTTTTAAAATTATCATGTAGGGTTATGCAATATCTCATAAAAAGTATTCAATTCAAGAAATATAAGCTTATGATGATCATCAACATATGAAAATACATGTAAGTAATATAATTTTTGAGAAAATCTTTAGGAAACATTCAAGAATCATGTATGTAGACTCATTAGAATTTAAACTCTTCTATGACCATATATGGGGCACATGGGAGAACAATCTCATGCTTTTAGATTAGCCTTACATACCTAGGATGAAACTATCAACAATCAAGCTCTCAAGAATCCACTAGAATTCTTCAATCCTACGTTCTTCTTTCTTCTCTCTCAAGCTCTAACTTCTTAATGGATTAGAAAGGACTTAGAATGGGGTTTTAAACCCTATTCACACATCAAAACCACCTAATTTGGTCATGTTTTGAGTTTGGGAGGGGTTGGAAATTGATCGAAATGCCCCTCAAATTAAAAGGAAAAAGTTCAATTAGAAAATGACGCGGACTTGGCGCAGACATATATAATATTTTCCCTATTTTTTTCCGAAGAGTTTTTGATGCCTATCAAAAAATTGTGAAAAAATAAGTATTGGTCTGCATCATATGCGCGTCGCTCCTTTGGTGCACATCAACTCTTTTTTCATCTCGAATCAAAAATTTATTTTTGTATCCAACGGCTCTAAAATCCGAATGAGACCATTCTTCCCTTAATTTTCCATGTTGATTGCATATCCAGTCTCGAATTCGCAAATGGAGGATGGTAAAATGCATTACATGCACGTCTCTATTCTAGGGGTATTTTGGTAAGTTTGCTAGCTATTACAAAGAAACTCCCATAAAGTTCCCATATCGAGTACTCTGAGTCGAATTGAGTTGAGATGAGTTGAGTTGAGTTCCTTTGAGTTAAGTCTGAGCTGATTGATGATCTTTGATTTAGTTAATGGGTCACTTGTCTACTCTTTGTTCTTACTTTAGATAGACATTTGACATTCAGATTGAGTATTATGTTTAGTTGATGTTGTACAATATTATTCTACCTGTTTTTGTTTCATTCAACTATTTTATATACTAGTACATTCCAGGTACAGATGTTCCCTTTTAGACTGCATCATTTTATGATGAAGAGACAGGTACTAGAGATCGTCAATAAAAACACTATTGAGGATCTAAGCATTTCAGCTGAGTTGGTGAGCCTCCTTTACTTCGGAGGATCATTGCATTTATTTTCATTTTGCTATTAGAGCTAGACTTTGAGTTAGCTTTACTTTATTTTGAGGTAGTCATGGGTCTGCCATTAGCACCAAATGATAGTGATTGAAGTTTCATAGACTTGAGTTGGAGTATTGATGTTGACACTTATTGAGCTAGTATCTTTCTACTAGCCTTTTATTTTATTTGATATTATTTTGAGATAAGATTTACCATTGTTATCATTAGACTTCCATTGATTTTATAGAGCATATTGATTTAACGGATATAATGAGACTAAGTAGTTCGCTTCGGGACTAGCAATATTCTTTGGGTGCTGGCCACATGTAGAGTAAAATCCCGGGGCGTCACAAAACAAAATTAAAATTTTTAAATTTTGAATTTTTTGTAAAAAAGAATTTTCTTTATTTTTTATTTTTTCATATACGAATGGGAAATGGGGCTCGAGTTGGGGGGCTGAGAGTGTGTGTGTGTATGCGGGGAGGGGAGGAGGGGGCTCAAGGTGGAATAAAAAACTAAAATTTTTAAAATTTAAATATTTTGTAAAAATAATTTTTTAAATTTTTATATGGGGGTGG
>JAOTQJ010161826.1:0-27745 GCA_025642045.1 Solanum sejunctum | reverse complement strand
TGAGTGTTGACAAAGCATGGTAGGGCCATAAATGTTGCATTGGGAACATAAAAAATCCTAAGTTTTAGGCATCAAAAGTGTTATATTTTGACAGCTCGTCCACACCCTCAACTTAAAATTGTTGCTTGTCCTCAAGCAACGACTCAATCTTTATAGACAATATAGTAACGCACGAACCTCAACTCAATGATATATATGACAAACAATTCAAACTCAGATACGCACATTAACTTTTCAAAATAAGACTGATAGCTATTTGGTAAACTAAAGCACACTGGTGCATGTGACAACACAACTATGATAAGCAAGGGAATATCAATAGTCTACAATCACTAAACAAGTCAAATGCTAAGAGTTCAATGTAAGTGACCTCATAGAAAGAAGTCCCATTTCTGACACTCAATGATAATTTCAAATTTAACCATGGGACCATGCAAGCACTCACTCTTACAAAAGATATCATGCATAAATGACTAATACCATAGGCTTGCCTCTAAACTCATGACTCAAACCTTCAACTAACTGGACTAGGATAACTTTAGGATTTTCTAAGCTTGTAACGTAGGCTCAGGAGGCTTTGGTATGATATTTTAAGAAAACAGTAACTAAAGACCCTTGATGAAACTGCATTTTTCATCACTTTGGCTCACCAACTTTGTCATTTTCACCTTATTCCCCCTTTTTCCTTATTCAAGCTTTTTTGGGTGCTTTCTTCTCATTTTTCAGCGTTTGCCTTATTTTTACACTTCATTTTGCTTTTTTAGCTCAATCTAAGGCATTTTTTATTTTTCTTACACCCGGTACATGCTTTTTCTTCTTTTTCTCCTCTTTCCTAACTCGCCTCCTTATTTTTGTGCTTCTCCTTTACACCAGCCACCTTTAACTTAGGCTGTTTGCCTGTAGTGAAGTACACAATATCTATTCCCCGAACCAGCGCCACTTTTGGTAGCCACCCATAACTTAAGTTTTTTGCCTAAGTCAAGGTTCACCAATCCTCAAGGAAAGACCAGGGCCAATCTCAAGGTTTTTCACTAGACAAGGTTAGGTCAATTAGGTGTTTTAAAAAGAATTGGTATATGTAAGGCTCAAATATTTAGAACAAGGGATAAAACTTTATTTGGTTAGTCATTTTAGGATAAATTGGACTAGTTAAAGAACAAATGCCTAAGAACCCTTCCTAATCCATTTAATCTACAATCTAGCTTAGAGTAATAGGACAAGTTCTGAATTAGCACAAAAATACATGAATATGACAAAATAAGCTCACACTTACATGGCATTGCACATATTATCAACAAAAAAACTTATAGATCATGCTTCGTATCTCAAATTACCTTCACTTATCAAAATAGATATTGCCAAATACTTAAGCATGATTGGTTGCTATCAAATTACTAATTGAAAATTTTTGGTGGGTACCATTTTTCGAAAAAAACATAAAAATATGCTATATGCCATAAGTTTTAGTACTACATGCTACAAATATTATCTAAACATCCTAAACATGTCGGTTCAACAGAAATTAAATATCCACAAGAAAAAAGAACACAGGCAAGAAAACTTTGGGATCAAAATTTGGGGTAGTTATGGACCATAAGCTACTCAGAGTTCACTAAGGCCTATAACTACCCATACCCCATCGAAAAAGATGTGCATTGTCTCCAATACAAAAAAATCAAGCAAAATCAGAATAAGTAGGGGTATAAAACATACCTAAGCACCTAAGGGTCGTTATCCACCTTGGGTTGCCTCCCAAGAAGTACTTGATTTATTGTCATAGCACGACATAGCTATCATGAGTACTCAGACTTCCTCAAGATCCCATTCTTTAACCATCTTGATCTCTTCCACATTTCTATGGTATGACTTAACTCTTTGGCCATTTACTTTTAATGTAGCTCTATTTTGTCTCTCCAATTTAACGACCCTATGATCAAAGACTTGTTTTACCCAAAAAGATCCCAACCATCTGGATTTGAGCTTCCTGGGGAACAACATTAGTCTAGAATTGAAGAGTAGCACCAAATCCCCTGGTGTGAATTGGCAGTTTCTTATGCGGTGGTCATGTTGTATCTTTATTCTTTTGTTATACAAGGCTGAGCTCTCATATACTTTCGATCAAAATTTATGAAGCTCATTCAGTTGGCTTAATCTAGAGGTTGTTGCATTCATCCAATACATATTCAATTTCTTCAATGCTCATACTAGTTTATGCTCAAGTTCGACTGGCAAATGACATGCCTTCCCAAGGACAACTTGATATGGGGGAATGCCTATAGGGGTCTTGAATGCATTCTAGTATGCCTATAATGCATCATCCAGCTTCCGTAACCAATCTGTTTGATTGCACTCACAGTCTTAGATAAAATCTATTTAATTTTCCTATTTGACATTTCCACTTACCCACACATTTGGGAATGATAAGGCATCACCACCCTCTGTTTCACTCCATACTTTTCAAGAAGACCTTTAAGAAATCTATTGCAAAAGTGAGAACCTCCATCGCTGATGATAGCCTGAGGAGTACCAAACCTCAAGAAGATGTTCTTTTTCAGGAATGTTGTAATACTTTTACCCTCATTGTTAGGTAGAACCATGGCCTCTACCCACTATGATACATAATCCACAACAACTAAGATGTAATTGCTTCTATGTGAGCTAACAAATGGTCACATGAAATCTACCCCACACACATCAAACAATTCAATCACCAAAATAGGATTTAGAGGGAGCTTATGCTTACGAGTAACCCCACCTTCCCTTTGGCACATGTCACAAGCTTTGGCATAGTCGTGGGCATCTTGGTGGATAGTGGACCAATAATACCCACATTGTAGAATCTTATGGGCTGTTCGAATCCCACTATGACGTCCACCCAGCAATGACGAGTGGCATGCCTCAAGTATGCTCATCATTTCAACCTTGGGAACACAACAATGAATAATCCCATCAGCATATATATGGAATAAGTATGGGTCATCTCGAAAAGAAATTTCTCACCTCATACATAAACTTCTGACGTTAATGTATATTTAAGTCGGGTAGCATAATATCACTCACCAAGTAATTTGCAAAATTTGCAAACCAAGCTATCAGATTATGCGATGCAACCAACACTCTCTCATCAGGAAAGGAATCATTTATCTCTAATCCATTATCAAATTTCATCATTGCCCTATCTGCCAATCTGGTGAGTGATCTACAACCTGATTCTCTGTCCCTTTTCTGTCAATGACATCAAAGTTGAACTCTTGTAAGAGAATCACCCATCTCATCAACCTTGGTTTAAATCTTTTTTATCCATCAAATATTTAAGTGTTGAGTAGTCTGTATGCACCACTTCTTTGGCTTCCAACAGATATGACTTGAACTTTTCGAATGCAAAGATCAATGTGAGTAATTCTTATTTTGTGATAATGTAATTCTTTTGGGCCGTATTTAGGGCTTTGCAAGCATAATATATGGGATGTAATATCTTATCCTAGTGTTGTCCCAATACCATACATAAAGCAACCCAACTTGCATCACACATGATTTCAAAGGGTTTAGGCTAGTTTGGAGCCACAATAATTTGATGCTGAGATCAACCTCTTCTTTAACTCTTCAAAGGCTTGCATACATACATCATCAAACACAAACTTAGCATCTTTCTTCAGTAATTTGCATAATGGGTATCAAATTTTAGAGAAATCTTTTATGAACCTCCGATAGAATCCTGCATGTCCCAAAAAACTCCTCCTACCCTTTACTGAGATGGGTGGTGGAAGCTACTCAATCACCTTAACTTTAACTCTGTTGAGCTCAGTGCCTTTACCAGATATCTTGTGTCCCAACACAATACCCTCTTTCACCATGAAATGACAGTTTTCCCAGTTTAGCACCAGATGACTTTCTACAGCACGTCATGTAGCTGTGCCAAGCAATCCTCGAATGAGTTTCCAACCATACTAAAGTTATCCCCAAAGTCTTTATTAGTACTCTCCTCCATGTCTGAGAAAATGGACATCATGAATCTCTGAAATTATGGTGGGGCATTAAACAACCCAAATGGTATCCTCTTGAATACGAAAGTGCCATAGGCGCATGTAAATGTGGTCTTCTCCTGATCCTCTAGAGCAATAATGATCTGATTACAGCAAGAATACCCATGGAGAAAATAATACCACCCCTTTTTACTAGTATATCAAGAATCTGATCCATGAATAGAATAGGAAAGTAATCCTTCTCTATCAAGGCATTGATCTTTCTATAATCCATGGACACGCTCTATCCAGTGATTAGCCTCATTGGGATCAATTTATTGTTAGTATTAGGTACCACTGTGATACCCCCTTTCTTTGGAACACACTACACTAGGCTCACCCATTCACTATCAATGATTGGGTAGATTACTCCTGCATCCAACCATTTAATGATCTCTTTGCGAACAACCTCTTGCATAGGAGGGTTTAGGCGCCTTTGATGCTCAATGCTCGACTTGTAGTTCTTGACTAACTGAGTTTTGTGTGTACATACCCTAGGATAGATACCAATAATATCTATAATAGTCCATCTGATGGCCTTCTTAAATTGTTTGAGCACTGTTACAAGGGCATCCGCTTGCTCATAATTCAAATCTACAACTATTATGACCGAAAAAGTGTTGTTGATTCCCAAAAATATATATTTTAAATATATTGGAAGTGCTTTCAGTTCTAACATCGGTGGGTCTTATATGGAGGGCTTTGTGGGTAGTGACTCCCGATTCTGCAAGTCTAGCTCTAGTTTAGTTTAGCATCTAGGACCAACAGACACCCCTAGAGCATTTACTACCTTCTCATAGTCTGGGATACCACTGCTATCGAAGTTCATTAATACTGCCTCCAAAGTGTCAACACCCAGTCTTATCTTAAGTGGTAACTCTAGCTCAACATCATCAATAGTTTCAATAATCGCGACCACTCTTACATCATTTTCGTTCATTTCTTGTTGACTTATATTGAACATGACCTCATCCTTCCCAAATCTAAACTTGAGTAGACCCTTCTCCATATCCACCAAGGTGTAACCAGTGATGATGTTCGTGCACCAATAAGAAAGAGATCACTGTCAGCAATTAATCTAACTGAAGGTTAGGATTGAATCCACAGGGAATACAGGACTTGAATAGAAGAATTCACTATCAATCATTTCGAGTATTTATAACTAAAATCTCCAAATAAGGGGGGGGTTACAATTTGGAAATAAAAATAAAATGTTATTATGCGAGGAAACACTCAAATTTAGGGACAACTTGGGAATTGTGTTTCCAATAGGTGTTGACTGAATTAACCTGGACAACACAACTACAATTGGAATTTCACATGTAGGATGGTAACTTAGGTTCTTCTAGCCCTCTTGTGAAGGTAAAGGTTTAATTTCACCATGGTGCTTGGTTAGCAACTATGGTGTGCCAACTAACCATTACCTATTATCCCAGTCAATCTCCCCTTGGTCAGGTTTAGTTAATTAGACAAGAACACATCAATTGAATCCTGTCATCTACTACCCCTTTTTCTATTCGTCCCTACCTTAGTCGGGATTATGATAGTAGGCAGGGTTTGGTTTTGGCCTCCAAAAAATAATCAAACTGAAAAAAATAGACAATCCATGCAAAACCCCTATCATAGAAATGCAATAAATCTTGGTCAGGTTCCTACAACCCCAAGTTGTGGGTGCTTAGCTACTCATGGCTAAGGCAAAACTAACAAAAATGCAAATACAAGATATAGTTGAGAATTTTACCCAAAGCAATGAAGAGTGATACACGACAAGTTGCAAACCACAAGCTTGATAGATTGAGAATGAATACAATGTTTGATTTGCACTCCCCAAAAATGGGTTTTCCAAGAGAAAATGAAAATCTATCTTAAAACCCTAAAATATTCTAGAGAGATTATTCAAAGGCAATTCAATGTTCAAGTCTAGTATCTCCTCTTGAAATAAAACCCTAACTTAAAATATTTATAGTAGTTACACATTTCGCCCTAAACATTACATAAAAGACAATTGGCAACTGGTATGTCTCTCAGGTATGACTCGGAGGGTGACCTATAAGTCGTAATCAGGGTCTGTATAAGGTGTTTGGCATTTTAGATTCAACTGGTATGGCCCACTAGTACGAGTCATTGCTTGGGATACAACTCGCATGCTTGTCTCATAGTCTAGGCCTTCATTTTTGGTCCAAAGTTTTGGCTCTCTGTTTCTGCTACGATTCCACCTATAAGAGTCGTATTGAGACCTATGCTTTATAAAGTGGCCCCATAAGGCTGACCTACACTTAGCAGATATCTAATATTTGCTCTTTGTATCTAGATACGAGATTATCCTAAGACTTGTTGCTTGGACTACGACTCGTAGGTGAGCTTGTATGTTCTGCATTTAGAAAAATTTGTAATTTTTCTCCAAAATCATGCCAACCTACCTTTTCTGCAATAACAACACAAAAACACATAAAAACCATAAAAAGTTGCATTATGAACTCAAAAAATTTCTTGTCTTAGGCATCAAATTTATTGTATTTTGACAATACATCAACACCCTCAACTTAGAACTATTGCTTGTCCTCAACCAACAACTCAATCTAATCAGACAATGAGAAACATATAACAGTTATGCTAATGGCACATACATTATTTACTCTAATTCAGGTACCCAACTTTCATTTCAAAACAAAATTGCAAGGCTACTAAGTAAAACAAAACACAAAGATGCATTTGGCAACCCAACTATGATAAATTGAGAAGCATCAACCATCACAATCACTGGTATATGCGAATCAAGTAGTGTAAATGCCCTCATATAAAAGAAGTCCCTCTTACACACTCAAAAAGCATTTAGAATTCAGGGACTGTGGAAGCATTCTCACTCTCACAAATAAAATTCGTGCAAAATGACTAACACTATAGGCTTGCCCTCAATTTCCAAATTGGTGACAAAGTGGATTTGGATCACTTTAGGACTTAACGACTTGTAACATAGGCTCATGGGGCTTTGGTATGGCATTTTAGGTAAGCAGTGACTAGAAGCTATCATTGAACCATATGTACCAAGACTTCTACCTTCATGACACAACCGTTTTCACCATATCCACCCTTATTCTCCTACTTCAAGCTTTTCCCGGGTGCTTTCATTTTCTTTTTTTTTTTTAGTTGTGCCTTATTTTTGAACTCATTTTTGTTATTTTCTTTAATTCAAGGCACTTTGCTTTTCTTTTTCCTCCATGGGTTCATGATTTTTTATTTCATTGTTTATTTCCCAACTAACCACCTCATTGTTATTATGTTACCACAACAAAGACCACCCTCAACTTAGGCTTTTAGCCTGAGGTGAAGTACACAATATCTATTCCCCAAACCAAGGCTACCATTTGTAGCCACCCTCAACTTAGGCTTACAACGTTAGTTATGGTTCACATGTTCAAGGATAGACTAGGGACAATAGTTAGGTATTTCATAAAACACGGCTAAGCTAGCTAGATGTCAAGAAAAAATGAGTGCATGAGAGGCTCAAACATTTGAAACAAAGGATTCACTAACATATTTGGTAGGTCATTTAGGCAAGAGTCGACTCTCTAAAAGAATAAAGGCCTAGGATCCCTTTCAAATAAACCACATCACCAAACCAATTTTAGAGTAACAAGGAAAGTTCTGAGTCCATACATGATATATGAATGCAGCAAAATAAGCTCACAACACATATAACATTGCACACACACTCAAGTATAGACTCACAAGTCATGCTTCAAGCCTCAACTTACCTTTACATTATCAGAACAAATATCACCAAATAATCAAAATGCATGATTGCATTAATAACCAACAATCTCAAAAATTTTGAGGGTACCTAAATTTTCCAAACCATTCAAAAAGCATTTAAAAACTATGTATATGCCAAAAGATCATACTACTATATATTTACACATTATCTACACTACCTACACATGCCAGTTCAATAGAATAAACATCCACAAGGAAAAAGAAACACGACAAAAAAATCTTGGAATAAAAAATAGGGGAAGTTATGGACTCGAGGCTACGCAGACTTCACCTTATTCTATAACTTCTCACACCCAACCCTAAAAGGTCCCATCCACTTTGATTTGAGTTTCTGGGAAAACCACTTTAGCCTAGAGTTATAAAGCACAACCATGTCTCTTGGAGCAAATTAGCAGTTCGTGATCATGCTTAACTTTTATCCTTTTCTTGTACAATGCAGAGCTCACATATGACCGCAACCTAAACTCATCAAGGTCATTCACTTGCATTAATTTAGATGTTGTTGCTTCATTCTAGTCTAGATTTAGCTTCTTTAGTGCCTATAGTGCCTTGTGCTCAAGTTCAACTAGCAGATAACACGCTTTCCCAAACACTAATTGATATAGAGACATTCAAATTGGAGTTTTGAAGGTCGTCTTGTAGGCCCATAAGGCGTCGTCCAACTTTCTTGACCAATCAGTGCGATTCACATTTGCCGTTTTGGATAAGATTTGCTTTATCTCCCTGTTTGACACTTTAACTTGCCCACTTGTTCGGTGATGATATGGGGTTGCCACTCGGTACTTCACACCATACCTTTTAAGGGGAGCTTTGAATAGTCAGTTGCAAAAGTGAAAACCTTAATCACTGATAATTGCCCAAGGTGTACCAAACCTGGAAAAATTATCACTCTTGAGAAACATGGTAATACTCCTGCCCTCATTGTTTGGTAACGCTATGGCCTCTACCCATTTAGAGACATAATCAACTACAACTAGAATATACTTATTACTATGAGAGCTAACAAAGGGTCCCATAAAATCAATGCCCCAAACATTAAATAGTTCTATCACCAAAATACAAAATAAATATGGTTCATCCCAGAAGAACTTCTTTGCGTTGTACATAAACTTGCGACGTTGATGGGTGTTCAAATCAAGAGGCACTATATCACTCATCAAGTAGTTAGCATAGTCTGCAAACTAAGGTATAAGATTATGTGAGGCTGCCAAAACTCTCTCATCGGGGAATGAATCATTGATGTCAAGTCTATCACCAAATTTCACTATAGCTTCATCTTTCAATCTAGAAAGATGGTCGGCTACCTAATTTTCTGACCCCTTTCTATTAATCACATCAAAATTGAATTCTTGCAAAAGCAGTACCCATCTGATTAGTCTCAATTTTGCATCCTTTTAGCCATCAGATATTTGAGCACGTGTGGTCTGTGTGCCCTATAACCTTAGCTCCCAATAAATATGAACGAAATTTTTCAAAGGCAAAAACCAAGAACACAATTCTTGTTCAGTGACTGTATAATTTTTCTAGGCCATATTAAGTGTTTTGCTAGCATAGTAGATAGGATGTGAAATCTTATCCCTATGCTTCCCCAGCACTACACCTAGAGCAACCCCACTTGTTGCACACATTAGTTCAAATGGTTTGAACCAATCCGGAGCCACAATAATGGGTGTCAAAGTCAAGTTTCTTTTCAATTCTTCGAAGGCTTGCATGTATGCATCATCTAATACACACTTGGCATCTTTCTCTAACAACTTGCACAAAGGTTTCGAGATCTTGGAAAAATTCTTTATAAAGCGTCGATAGAACCCTATATGGCTTAGAAAACTCCTGATACCTTTCATAGAGATTGGTGGTGGCAGTTTCTCGATAACCTTTATTTTTGCTTTATCCACCTTGATTCCCTTGCCTGAAATTCTATGACCAAGCACGATGCCTTCTTTAACCATAAAATGACATTTCTCCCAATTCAACACCAAATGACTCTCAACACACCTCTGTAACACATTTCGCAAATATAGCAAACATTCTTCAAAAAACGATCCAACCATACTAAAAATCATCCATGAACACCTCTATAGTGCTTTCAACTATGTCCGAGAAAATAGACATCATGCATCTTTGAAATATGGTTGGAGCATTACATAGTCCAAAAGGCATTCTCTTAAATACAAAGGTACTATATAGACATGTGAAAGTTGTCTTCTTTTTATCCTCGGGCATAATAACAATTTGGTTATACCCGGAATATCCATCAACGAAACAATGTCATCCCTTCTTTGCCAGTCTGTCAAGCATTTGATCCATGAAGGGCATAGGAAAATGGTCATTCTCAGTGGAAGCATTGAATTTTCTATAATCTATACACACTCTTCTTCCGATGACTGGTCGCAGAGGAATCAACTCATTCTTTGCATTAGGTACCACTGTGATACCTCTCTTTGTTAGCACACACTGTACTGGATTAACCTATTCACTATTGGTGATCAGGTAAATTACTCCTGCATCCAACCACTTGATGATTTCTTTTTGTACAACCTCTTGCATCGGAGAGTTCAACTCTCTCTGATGTTTGATGTTAGGTTTGTAATCCTTGACCAGTTGAATATTATAAGTGCATATCCCAGGAGGTATACCAATGATGTCTACAATTGTCCTCCCAATGGCCCTTTTGAATTGTTTGAGAATGGAGATGAGGGCCTCTGTTTGGACTTCAATTAAAATTGATTGCAATTATACGGGCAGGCTGCTGTTTTCTCCCAAGTATACATACTTCAGATGTTCAGGTAGTGCACATCTAACTCAGGTGAGACTTCTACAGAAGGCTTTGTAGGTGGCATTTCCCTATTGTGCAAATCCAACTCCAACCTAGCCTGTTGCCTAGGCCCAAATGACACTCCAAGAGCATTTACCATTTCCTCATAATTAGGAATGCTTTCACCATCAAAATTCATCAACACAGTTGCCAAAGGTTCAACTCCCAGCCTCAACTCAACTGGGATCTCCATTTTACTGTCCTTGCTTATTTCAATCATAGGAATGACCTACAATCACAAGTTTTTCTATCTTGTTGGCATACTTGAAACTCAATTGCCTCTTCACCAAAACCTGAAAGTAAGCAGAAACTTTTTCATATCAACCAATGCTCGACCTATGCTAAGAAAGGTCTTCCTAAGATGATAGGAACCACGAAATCAACCTCAAAGTCAAGTATAACAAAATCTATGGGAAATAAAATTTATCTACCTTGACTAGCACATCATAAGGTATCCCTACAAGCTTCTTGATTGTTCTGTCTACCATTAGCAACCGTATCTTTATAGGAACAAGAGTGCCCAAGCCAAGCTTTCTAAATATGGTAAGAGGCATTAGGTTAATGTTGGTTCCCAAATCACATAGTATTTTAACAACTGCGAGTTCCCCAACACTACATGGTATAGTGAACACACCCGGATCTTCCTGCTTTTACACTAATAACTTTGAAATGATAGCACTACAACGTTGAAAATTTTTGGAGAGGTCTTGGCTAGATTTTGCTTCTTCTAGACTAAATCTTTCAACCATTTAGCATACCCCAGTATCCTCTCAAGAGCTTCAACTAAGGGTATGTCTACTGACAACTTCTTAAGCATTTCCAAACATTGTTCAAAATTACCTTCCTCTTTTCTCTTACCAAGACTTTGGGGAAAAGGCGAAGGCGGCCTTGGGAAGGTTTTATATTTCTTTGGTTGCTCTTTTGTGTTGGGTGCTTTAGTCTCTTCATTGACCCTCTTATTACAGCTTCCATCCATAATCCTTGGCATAAGGAGGTTAACAGTGCTTTTGCCACTCCAAGTCATGACTGGCATGCAATGCCCATCATTCTTAGGATTTTGAATATCGTGTTGCTTAGGAAGCTGCTTTTTTATCATTGGTTCAATTGCGAAGAGACTTACCTGAATTATTGTTCTAGTTATTTAATCATTATAGAGTGATACTCTGTCTTTTGGTTAATACTCGAAATGTTTGATTTCATTCCCTTCAAGGTCTAATCTTGGTGATCCACTCTCTTTAACAACTTGTCAAACATCTCTTCCAACCTTGAAGTGTTTGGCACAACATCACAGTTGTGGGGTGGTACATAAGGACCATTCCTATAACCATATCTTTTAGCCTATTCAGCATCTAACACTCTTTCTCTTTCATAGTATCCACCTCGATTATCTCTATATGCATCATCACGGTTGTAGTTCCGACCTTGATTTTTGGAACCTTGCCTCCAATAGTCTGAATTGGACCCTTGGGGGTTATTCTGAAAACCTGCTGCTTGGTTACTCACGAAACAAGCACCTTCATCAAAGAACAGATCTTCATATATGAGAGCCTTAGGAGGTTGGTCAGTGACTGCTTAGACACTTGCATGGTTTTGCTTCAAGACCAAGTCCATACTTATATGAAGTTGAACAAGTTGCTCCATGATCTCTTCATTGACCTTTGCTTGCTCATTGTTGGTGTTGACCGTACAAGAAGTCTTCATATAACCTCGCTCTCATTGACCTCATGCTCCATTGGTTTTAACTACTTGCTCCATCTTTGCGGCTATCAATGCAAAAGGTTAGTCATGAAATATGCCTCCTATGATTATGTTGGCGCAAGCTTGACTATTCTAGTCAAGTGCCTGATAGAAAATCTCAATCAACGCATTATCAACAATCTTATGATCGGGGCCCATCCTCAAACATTTGGTAAATCTCTCCTATATAGTACTAATAGAGTCACCCGCCAATTCTGATATTTAAGATTTAGATTCTTCGATATTGGGAAATATCTTTCTAGAAACACTCTCTGAAGCTCTGCCCAATTTGTTATTATACACGGAGAAAGCTCAGACAACCACACACCTGCATTCCCAGTTGGTGAAAATGAAAACACCCGCAAACCAACAACATCAAAAGAAAGATTTTTTGTCCCCATGACACTCTTGTAGACAAAAACCACATTATGGAGATGACGGTAGGGATCCTCTGAAGGTAGCCCTGTGAACAATCCATGGTTTTGGAGCATTTGAAGTAACTCACTTGACACTGAGAACTTATCGTCTGCTAGTAATGGAGGCAACACTATAGCACCAGTAACGTCTATGGCCATAGGGTTCAAACAATATTAGTTCCAACCATAAGCGCTCTCATTGAAATCCCTAAGTTTTGGCCTATCATTGCTGGAGGGTGGATTTTCTTCTCTCCCTATATCATCATTCATACTCATTTCTTCCTCAACCGTGATATCCTCATTTACTTGAGCCATTCTTCTAAAGAGTCGATTGATCTCCAAATTGATTGGAGCTAAGGGATTGCCTTGGATATTTGTGTTGGGCATACAATCTAGTACACCCTACAAGTAAGACCAAACAACAAAAATAAAAGTAAAATACAAGAGAGTCCAGAAATTAATACTTGAACTAACTAATAATGAAATCAAGTCAAAACCTAGTCATATTCCCTTGCAACAGAGCCATAAATTTTGATGATATTCACGCTCCAATAAGAAAGCGATCGCTGTCAACAATTAACCTAATTGAAGGTTAGGGCTGAATCAACAGAGAATACAGGGCTTGGCTACAAGAATTCACTGTCAATCATTTCGAGTATTTATAACTAAAATCTCTAAATGGGGGAGGGGGTTACGATTTGGAAATAAAAATAAAATAAACACTATGCTATTATGCAAGGAAACACTAAAATTTAGGGTCAACTTGGGAATTATGTTTCCCATGATTTGTTGACTCAATTATATTAAACAACATAACTACAATTAGAGCTTCGTATGCAGGATGATAACTTATGTTCTTCCAGCCCTCTTGTGAAGGTAAAGGTTGAATTTCACCATGGCACTTGGTTTTCAACCATGGTACGCTAACTAACCGTTACCTATTGTTGCAATCAACTTCTCCTTGGTCAGGTTTGTATGATTTGATTAGAAGACATTAATTGAATCCTGTCATCTACTCCCTTTTTCCTATTCGTCACTACCTTGGTCGGGATCGCAATAGTAGGCAGGGTTTGGTGTTGGCCACCATCAAACAATAATCAAAATGAAGAGAAATAAATAATACATGCAAAAACCCAATCATATAAATGCAATAAATCTAGGTCAACTCAAATCAACTACCCATGGTTCCCATAACCCCAAGTCATGGGTGCTTAGCTACTCATGGCTAAGGCAAAACTAACACAAAGGGAAATACAAGACATAGTTAAGAATTTTACCCAAAGCAATGAAGAATGATACACCACAAGTTGCAAATCACAAACTTGATGGATTGATAATAAATACAATATTTGATTTGCGCTCCCCAAAATGGGTTTTCAAAGAGAAAATGAAAATTTATCCTAAAACCCTAAAATATTCTAGAGAGAATATTCAAAGGTAATTCAATGTTCACGTTTGGTATTCCTCTTGAAATAACCCTAACTTAAAGTATTTATAGTAGTTACATATTTAGCCCTAAAAATTACACAAAAAAGACAGTTGGCAGCTGGTATGTCTCTCAGGTACGACTCATAGGGTGACCTACGAGTCGTAATTGAGGTCTTGTATCAGGTGTTTGGCATTTTGGACTCAAATGGTATGACCCACCAGTATGAGTCGTTGCTTGGGCTATGACTCTTATGCTCGTCTCATAGTCTAGACCTTCAATTTTTTGGTCCAAGGTTTTGGCTCTCTGTTTCTTGTTACGATTCCACCTATACAAGTCGTATTGAGACATATGACTCATAGGGTAGACTCGTAAGGCAAACCTCCACTTAGCATATTTTTTATTTTTATCTCTGTTTCTGGACACAAAATACCTACAACACGTTGCTTGGGCTATGAATCATAGGTGAGCTCGTATATTCTACACTTCCACAAAATTTATATTTTTTCTCCATAATCATGCCAACCTACCTTTTCTGCAATAACAACATAAAAACATATAAAAACCATAAAAAGTCGCATTAATAACTCACAAAATTTCTTGTTTTAGGCACCAAATGTTCTGAATTTTGACAACACATCTACCGATAGCTAAGAATGGCCTTGCCAAAATAATAGGAACTTCAAAATCAACCTCACTATCAAGGATCACAAAATCTGTAGGACATATAAATTTTTCCACATTGACCAACATATCATAGAGTATACCGACAGGTTTCTTCACTGTTCGATCTTCCATTAACAACAGCATGTTAGTAGGGGTAAGGGCTCCTAATCTAAGCTTCTTATAGACCGCAAAAGGCATCAAAATAATACTAGCACCTAAATCACATAACGCCTTTGCAAACTCTACATCTCTTATAATGCAACGTATGGTAAAAGCACCTAGGTCTTCAAGCTTTTGAACCAAGGCCTTAGTAATGATAGCACTACAATATTAAAGCTCTTGAAAAAGCTCCTGACTCACAGTGTGCTTCTTGGTAACCAAATCCTTCATATACTTTGCATAACCCAACATTTTCTCCAAAGCCTTAATAAGAGGTATGTTGATGGATAGTTGCTTAAGTATGGAGAAAAAGTGCTTGAATTTGCCTTTCTCCTCCCTCTTTTTGATTCTTTGAGGGAAAGAAGGAGGAGGCCTCGGAATAGGCTTATACTTCTGTGGCTCTTTAGCTACTTCACTCACCCCATCTTTGATATAATCATCTCCTTTAACAACATTTTTATCTGCAACTATCTTCTCACAAACATCTTCTACCTCAATCGGCATAAGAGGATCAATAGTGCTCTTTCTACCTCTAGCAGTAACTGGTATACATTGCCCCCTCATTCTTTGGATTTTGCACTGTATTGCTAGGCAATGTACCTTTTTGATGCTGATTCAACTGAGTTGACACTTAACCATATTGTTGCTCAATCTATTTAATAGCCATAGAATGAGACTCTATCTTTTGATTAATACTTGACATTTTGAATTCCATGCCCTTTAGAGTTTCATCTTATGTCTCAGACTTCTTCAACAAGCGATCAAACATCTCCTCATTTCTGGAATTGCTTGCACCTATGTCCTGGTTATGTGGTGGCACATATGGACTATTTCTGAAATAATCTCTTCTACCCTAATTTGCTTCAGAAACCTAGTTCCTATCAAAATAACAATCTCATTTGTCTCTATAAGATCCATATCTACCATAGTTCTGACTTTGGTTTCTTTGACTTTGGCGCCAATAGTCCTGATCGAACCCTTGGGCGTTGGTTCGAAAACTCCAGTCTGATTATTCAAAAAATAAGCATCCTCCTCAAAATATGGCTCCTCATACATGGGTGCACATGGAGGTTAGTGAATTACCACATTTACTCTTTCTTGGTTTTACTTGATAACCATATCCATGTTTGTATGAAGCTGAGCAAGTTATTGCATAATCTCCTCATTGATTTTGGCTTACTCTGAACCAACACTCACAACATATGACCCTTTGTGGAAGCTCTATCCTATTTCCCCCATGCATGATTCATCTTGACCACTTGCTTCATACGCTCTACAATCTTTGCAAATGGTTGATCTAGAAACATACCCCTATAATAGTAGCAGCACAAGCCTGACTATTCTTATTAAAGGCATGGTATAAGATATCCACTAAGGCATCATCAACTATCTTATGGTCAGGTACGCTCTTGAAATACTTAGTAAGCTGCTCCCAAGTAGTACTTATTGAATCACCAGGAAGTTGCTCAAAATTGTTAATCTGATCCTTCAGTTTGAGCTTATTCGATCTAGGGGAAGTACCTCTCCAAAAAGGCCTTCTGAAAATTTGCCCAGCTAGTGATTGAACTTTGTGGGAGCTCAGATAGGCATAATGCATCATTACCCATAAGAAACAATAGGAACACAAAGTCCTACAACATCCATAGATAGATTATATGTCCCTATCACGCTCTCACAAATAAAAGCAACATTATGCAAGTGGCTATGTGGATCCTCTAATGGTAAGCTCTCAAATAGCCCACAGTTCTGCAGCATCTGAAGTGACCTGCTAGAGACTGTGAACTTTGTGTCAGCCGATAGTGGTGGCCACACAATAGCTCTGATCACATCCACAACCATGGGGTTTAACCTATACCGATTCTATTGGTAAGCATTAGCGTTAAACTCCCAAAGTTGTGGAATATTTTCCAAAGGAGGTGGATTCTTATCCCCATCATTTCCATTCAAAGTTGCATTGGTCACATTAATGGCATTCTCTTGGGCTAGTCTTCTAGTAATTCTTTTGATCTCTGGATCAAGTGAAGTTAAGGGATTGCCTTGAGTCTGAGTGTTGGGCATATACTACTAGTGTACCCTATAAAAAAGTAAAAATAAAAACAAAAGTAAAATAAAGGGAACTAAGGATTAACACTAAAATTATTTAATAAATCAACTTAAGTCTACCTGCATGCCTCAACAATGGCGCCAAAATCTTGGATGTCACCCAAGTTACACATTCTTTTAGAAGATAACGTGGTCATTGTCAAGATATAAAATCTAATCAAGATTATGGTCGGATCCAAGGAAATACGTAGACTCAAAGAAAATTCATCAATAAGCAATTCAAGTAATTAACCAAATGAGGAGGGGGGAGAGGGGTTCAATGTTCAACAAGAAAATAAACTAAACTATCACAAGAGACAATCAATAATGGACAACAACTAGAGTATTGTGTTTCCTGTGATTCCCCAACTTAGTATCCCCAGATAAACTAATTCAAATCAAGTGTATAGCATGCAGGATGGTAATTTGAGTTCACCAAATCCTTTGGTCCAGGTGAGACGTGAATTTCACTATGTGACTTGGCCATCTCCATAGTGTGTATTACTAACCATTACCTATAGTCCCAGTCAATGTCCCCTTAGTTTAGTTCGGTTGATTAGACGATAACATATTATCAAATCCTGTTAATCAATCTCTTTTCCTATTCATTACTACCTAGATTGGGAAGGTAACACAAGGCAAGTTCTAATGTTGGCAACCACTAGAAAACATGCAAAACGAAGAAATTTAATTGATATATGCATATATCTAATCAAAGAATTGCAAAATATTTAGGTTTACTTTGTTAGATCTTCATGGTTTCCATAACCTTAGTTGTGAATTTAGCTACTCATGCTAGGGGTGTGAATAAATTATAAATTGAGAAAATATAATTAAACACTTACCTAATTGAATTGAGAATCAAGCAAATCCAATATTGATTGAGAATCACAAGATGTAAGATCAAATTAATTCACAAGCGTATTCTCCTCCAAATATTAAGGTCTCCAAGTACAACCCTAAAAGTACTCTCTAATGACATTATTTACTTCTGAAAAATAACCTAAAAAGTACTATTTATAGTAATTATAATTAAGTCCTAAAAAAATAGAAAAATTGGTCGGCGACTTTCTACGAAACCTATTTATGACTCATAATAGCTTCTATGAGTCGTAATTAGGGTCTCGTGATTAGCTTTTGAGATCTTGGACTTCACTTCCATGAAACATCTTCATGACTCATAAACGTATTTACGAATCGCATTGACCTCTGGTCGACTCCAATTACTTCAACTGGTTCTTCACTGAAAATCTATAAGACCCGTAGAATGCTCTATAGAGGTCTTGTATAGCTGAACTTCAGATCTTATCTTTCATTGGAAATCTTCACAAAACCCACTCTATGACTCATAGAATGCTTTTTACAACTTGTGGAGGTATTTTAAACCATCAAAAACTAGAAATTTGCTAAATTTTGCCCCAAAGTCATGTCAACCTGCTTTGCTACAAAACTAAACATAAAAACACATAAAAACCATAAAATATCGCATTGGAAACACATAAAATCCTAATTTTTAGACTTCAAAAGTGTTGTATTTTGATAGCACATCACTATGTCTCGTTTCTTCCACCCCATCTTGTTAGGGTATATAGATACATGTGATTTGGTGGATGGTTCCATGTGAAAGAAGAATTTCATGAACAACTAAATTGATGAATTCTGAGCCATTATCAGTCTTAAGAATCTTAACTGTGGCATCATATTGAGTGTGAATCATAGAGAAAAAATTTCAATATCCCATCAGTTGCTTCTTTGGAATTCATAAGAGACAACCAAGTCAATTTTGAGAAACCATCCACAATAGTCAAGAAGAATCTACTTCCAGCTCTAGAATAAGTAGTACTAAGTGGGAAAGGTAATTTTGTCTACCTAGCTAATGGACATACTGGACAGAAACTATATGACTTATCTATCTTAAAATGAAAGAGCTTCTCCATCTTCTTTATAGCTGCAATGGGCATGTGCTCTAACCTTTTATGCTAGATGTGAAGTGGAGCACTATTCTTAACTGCAACTGAAGCGGACTTTGGAGGAGAATGATTTATTGATTGAAACATATCACCAAACAAGTAAAGTTTATTTGACTCTTTACCAATACCCAATACCTTGCCACTGTAAAGTTCCTGAAAGATACATAGGTCAAGAAAGAAGGCCACCATACACTATAATTCCTTAGTTATTTGACAACAAGTTAAGCTTGATGTTAGGAATGAATAAAACATCCTTAAGTTGAAGTGTGCCCAGTATAGCAGTATATCCTTTTTTGGTAATGCATGACTTTTCACCATTTAGCATGTGTACTTGTCCAGGTTTGCAAAGTTGCTAAGAATCATGTAACGATTCTAGCCCTGATACCATATGATTAGTTGCTCTACTATCTATCACCTCCTGAACCTGGTTCAGCCAAGACAACAAGGATAATATAGTACTTGATGAATTAGGTTCATTGGTATTTGAAGGACCAACAACACTAGTTGAGATTGCATTGACATTGGTTGTGACATGCGATTCCTAGCCTCTATTGATCATTTGCTGGATTTGATAGTATTGTTCAGGTGAGAAAAGTGGTGCTATTTGCTCATTTGATACTTGCTTTATTGAATCTTTTGCTAAAAAAGTCACTGCAGTTTTGGAGTAATTTTGATTCTCATCCTCGACCTGTTATTCTCCTGAAAATTCCTGTCCTATTGATAATCTCCTCTATCATTCTGGTGGCTTCTATTGTGCTTAAAATTTTTGTTATTATGCTAAAAATTCCGATCATTTGACTGACCAAGTGGTTTCCTATACACTGTCTTTGTATGTCCTGGTCCTTTGCGATAATCACAATATAGATCTGATCTTTTTGGCCTATAATTTTGCGTTGGTTTGCTTGTCATCAATGTTGCAGTTGTCGAAAAATAAACTTGATTTGGCTTTGGTTTTTGATATTGGGCTTGCAAGTATTGGCCCAATAAATAGTCTATTATCTAGAAGTATCTTCTAATGAGTAGTATCTAGGGAAGAACTATCTAGATACTAGTTAGTGGAGTTAGATCCTAGAACACTCTTTGTACTAGTATAAATAGGGGTGTTCTTCCCTCATTTGAAATTAAGCAAAAAAAGGTTCAAAATCAATATAATATAAGTTCTCTCCACTCTTCTCAATATCCTTTACACCTATATAAGTAGCTCTTCTCTAATATATAGTCTTTTATTTCCATCAAAGTGGCATCAGAGCTTGGCTCGACAAGATGATGGCCAACAATGTCATCACATTTCTGAGCCTCACAAAGGATAATTATGATTAATGGAGCATCTAAATAAAGACCTTCCTAGGTGGATAAGACCTATGGGAGATTGTGGAGCAAGGTTATGAGGAACCTAAAGACAAGGGCTCACTCGCGAAGGAACAAAAGCAAGCCAAGACCAATGATCAAAAGGCTCTCTCGATTATTCAACAAAGTGTTGATGATGGAGGTTTTGAGAAGATTGCTTGTGTAACTACTGCCAAGAAAGCATGGGAGATCTTGGAGAATTCTCACAAAGGATTTGACAAAGTGAAAAAGCTTCGGCTACAAACTCTTCGAGGTGAGTTTGAATTATTGCGTAAAATGATTTCGAATTAAATTTTGATTATTTTTCAAGAGTCTTGGTGGTTGTCAATCAATTGAAAAGAAATAGTGAAGTTATAAGTGATATTAGAGTCATTGAGAAAATTTTTAAATCATTAGATTCTAAATTTGACTACATTGTAGTAGCCATTGAAGAATCTAAGCATCTAGAATCAATGACTATTGATAAAATCATGGGTTAACTACAAGCCCATGAAGAGAGGTTTAACAAAAGAAGTAAAGAGCCTTTGGAGCAAGCACTACGAGCTAAACTCTCTTTCAAAGAAGATAGTGGTGAAAGGGTACATCAAAGGAGTCAACAAGGTCATGGACAAGCCCGTGGTCGAGGCCGAGGAGGACAAGCAAGAAGAGGAGGCTACAACTCATTCAACAATAAAGAAAGGCGTCAAAGTTTTCCCTCAACAAGAGGTCGTGAAAGAGGTTATGCAAGTGGATAACAAAGATATGACAAATCTCAAACAAGATGCTACAATTGTCAAAATTTTGGTCATTATTCTTCGGAGTGTGGGAAGTCAAGTAATTATGTGCAAGAAAGAGCAAACCTTGCACAAGATGATGACAATTCTGCGGAGACCACTTTGCTACTAGCATGCAATAGGTGGAAATGATGGAACATCAAATTTATGGTACCTTGACACCAGTGCAACAACCATATGTGTGGAGATAGAAGCAAGTTCGTGAAGCTAAATGAGGCGTTAAGCAGTAACGCCACTTTTGGAGATTCTTCCAAAGTACCAGTGAAAGAAAAAGGTGAGATCCTAATCCACTTGAACAATGAAGGGCATCAATTTATCTCTAATGTGTACTGTGTTCCCAATATGAAGTCCAATATACTAAGTGTTGGACAACTCTTAGAGAAAGGCTATGATATTCACATGATAAATCGTAGTCTTTCTATAAGAGATCAAAATGGAGGATTAATTGCTCAAGTGCCAATGTCCAACAATAGAATATTCTTATTGAATATTCAATATGATATTCCAAGATGCTTGAAAGCTTATTTCAATGATAACTCTTGGCTTTGGCATATGAGATACGGGCACTTAAATTTTGGAGGCTTAAAATTATTGTCAAGTAAAGGGATGGTGAAAGGATTGCCTCCAATTAATCATCCAGATCAAATATGTGCGGGATGACTTCTAGGAAAACACTTCCGAAATAGTTTTCTGTTAGCGACTTCTAGTAAAGCAAAGAAACCTTTAGAATGTATTCACACTGATGTGTGTGGACCCATCCATCCACCATCTTTTGATAAAAATAGATATTTTCTTTTATTCATTGATAATTTTATCCGAAAGACATAAGTCTATTTCCTAAAAGAGAAGTCGAAAGTCTTTGGAATGTTCAAGAAGTTCAAAGCATTTGTGGAGAATCAAAGTGGTCTTACCATAAAGGCGATGAGATCCGATAGAGGGGGAGAATTCACTTCAAATGAATTCAAAGAGTATTGTGAGACAAATAGCCTTCGCTATCCTCTAACGCTTTCGTATTCCCCATAACAAAATGGCATGGCGAAAAGAAAGAATCAGACGATTTTAGACATGGCTAGAAGCATGTTGAAGAGCAAGAGAATGCCAAAGGAGTTCTGGGCTAAAGCCATTGATTGTGTGGTTTATCTACAAAATCGCTCTCCCACAAGGAGGGTTTGAGATAAGACAACCATTGAAGCTTGAAATGGAAGAAAACTGGGCATCTCACATCTACGAGTATTTGGAAGCGTGGCATATACACATGTGCCAGATCAAAAGAGTTTAAAACTAGATGACAAGAGCGAGAAATTAATATTTATGGGATATGACTCAAGCTCAAAGGGATACAAGCTTTACAATCCTTAAACTTGTAAAGTCATCTCAAGTAGACATGTGGTGTTAGATGAAAAAGCAACTTGGGATTGGAATGTTCCAGAAGAAGAAAATTATTTTTTCTTCCTTATACATATGGAGATGTCTCAAGGAGTGAAGGTAACTTGGAGACTCTAGAACCTTCTACACTACCATCATCATCGACATGTGGAGGACAAGAAACACCACCTTTAGAAGGAGAGTCAAGTGGGCTACAACATCCCACAAAAAGCATCGAGTAGTTGTACGAGGTAACTCAACCTATGGAGGACCTTACATTATTCTACCTTCTAGCCGATTGTAAGCCTATAAGCTATGAGGATGTGGCGTAAAGCAAGAAGTTGAGACATACCATGGATGAATAGATTGGAACCATCAAGAATAACGATACGTGGGAGCTCGCTACTCTACCAAAAGGGCACAAAGCTATTAACGTAAAGTGGGTGTACAAGGCCAAGAAGAATTCCAAAGGTGAAGTGGAAAGATATAAGGCAATATTGGTGGCAATAGATATAGCCAACGAGCCGGCATAGACTACGACAAGGTACTTGCTCCTGACGCCCTTTTAGAAACTATAAGGTTGATAATCTCATTTGCGGCTCAAAATAATTAGAAGATCTATTAAATGAATGTTAAGTCTGCCCTCCTAAATGGCCACCATGAGGAAGAAGCGTACTTCGAACAACCTTTGGGATACATCATGAAAGGCTAAGAGAATAAGGTTCTAAAATTGAAGAAAGCACTATACGGCTTAAAACAAGCACTGCGAGCATGAAATAGCCGGATAGACAAGTACTTTCAGAAGAACGGCTTTACAAAATGCACCCTCTATACCAAAGTTAGCAAAGATGGAGATGTGATGCTCGTATGCCTGTACGTGGATGACCTGATATTCACAGGTAACAATCTAGTAATGTTCTAGGAGTTCAAGAAAGCCATAGTTCGAGAGTTTGAGATGACAGACATTGGGCTCATGTCACACTATCTTAGGATCGAGGTGAAACAAACAAAGGATGGAATATTTATATCCCAAGAAAGTTATGCGAAGGATGTGCTCAAGAAGTTCAAGATGAGTGATTGCAAGCCAATGAACACACCGATTGATTGCAACATCAAACTATCAAAGAATGATGAAGGATACTTAGTAGATCCCACACAATACAAAAGCTTGGTTGGGAGTTTGAGGTATCTAACTTGCATGAGGCCCGATATTCTCTATGGAGTTGGTGTGGTGAGTCGATATATAGAGTCTCCAACCCTAAACCACATGAAGGCAGCCAAGCGAATCATTCGCTACATCAAAGCGATTAGGGCAGAGATGTTGATGATCGTAAGAGTACAAGTGGATTTGTGTTCTACATGGGAGATACAACGTTTACATGGATTTCAAAGAAGAAACCCATTGTAACTCTATCAACTTGTGAAGTGGAGTACGTAGCAGCTACATCATGTGTCTGTCATGCGATATGGCTAAGGAAAATCCTAAATGAGATCAAGTTCTCACAAAAGGAGGCAACAGAGATACATGTGGACAACAAGTCCGTGATTGCTCTTGCAAGAAATCTAGTCTTCCATGATCGAAGTAAGCACATCGATATGAGATATCATTACATCAGGGAATGCATTACAAATACGGAGGTGCAGCTAAAGTACGCGAAGACATTTGATCAAGTTGCGAACATCTTCACAAAGCCTCTAAAGCACGAAACATTTCATAGATTGCGTGATATGCTCGGAATGACCAAATCAAGTTTAAGGGGGGCTGTTGAAAACTAAACTTGATTTGGGCTTTGGTTTTTGATATTGGGCTTGTAAATGTTGGTCCAATAAATAGTATATTATCTAGAAGTATCTTGTAATGAGTAGTAAGGTCAAAGTGTCTAGAAATATTTTGTAAAATCTCTAGTCTAGAAATGTCCATGATTATATCTAGGGAAGAACTATCTAGATACTAGTTAGTGGAGTTAGATCCTAGAACATTCCTTGTACTAGTATAAATAGGGGTGTTCTCCCCTCATTTGAAATCAAGCAAAAAAAGGTTCACGGTCAATATAATATAAGTTCTCTCCACTCTTCTCAATATCCTTTCCACCTATATAAGTAGCTCTCTCTAATATATAGCCTTTTATTTCCATCAGCAGTCTCATTGATCTCTAAATTAGCCATCGCTTTTGTGAGTGATCTATGACTTTCTTCTTGCATAACTAATGCATATATCTGATTTAAGCTAGGTAAAAGTTGCATCATGAGAATCTGACTTTTTGCCCTAGAGTATGCATGAGTCATTCAATCCTGTAAGAACCTGAAAAATTTTGTGCTTCTGAATGTGGTCAGCAAATATCTTTGTGGTCTCACAAATACACATTGGAGGTGGGATTAAGGCATCAAATTCATCCCAGATCTCACTGAGCATTAAAAAAAAAGCTGAAACAGTATTATTTCCCTGAGTAAGGAATGATATCTCCTTGTGTTGTTGAAAGGTTCTCACGCTGTTCTCCTTATCAAAATTTTCCTTTAAACTTTCCCAAACTCCTCGTGAATCTGAAGCATTTGCAATTCTTGTCATTAACTCCTTCAAAACAACATACATGATCCAGGAAAGTATAATTGCATTGCATCTTTCCCATCTCTTCAGCAGTGCTACAGTATCTGAAGACTTTGCACATCTTCTGTCAGTGAACCCTAGCTTATTTTTGCCCAGTAGTGCTATCTTCATGTATCTGCTCCATAATATGTAATTTTCAGTGCCAGTTAGCTGAATTGCGATTAATATTATCCCTAGTGTATCTGTTGGATGTAAGAAAAGTGGATCATTATGATCTATAGTTAGATCAATGCGACTAGTTTCAACTCGACTGGTTTGTGATTCCACATTGATGATCAATAGCCTTCGAACTGAAAGAAGAAAAAGAAAAAAGGGAGTGGATGATTGTGGAAGTGCGTGCACTAGATCGCGTGCTTTGATATCATGTAAATTTCAGATGTCATGGATTACTCCATGGACTTAGAGCTGGAACTTAACCTGATCTAAGAGAGAATTGGATTATAGAGGAGAAGAAATTGATTCATTTCATTGTAATGTTCTGTACAACAATCAATTATTGTCTCTCTATATATAAGTGTCGATCACTAATGAATAAACTAACCAACCAATTATTATTAAGCTCACTCAAATCAGCCATAAGTTAGTTACAAAATCCTAACTAACTGTCACGGCACTAGCTTCAATAAAAACTTCAATTCCAAACTTGAAATGATATATTGAAAGACAAAACTATGTTTAAGAAACATTTATATATTACACTACAATAGATATTTTATTTATAAAAATTTTATACATGTAAAGTTAGGTTGGTTTGGTTTTTTTAGTTAAACCTAAACCAAACAAATTATGATTTATTTTTTGAATACCAAACTATTAATTGAACCTTTTTTCTCAATTTGCTTCTATCTTTTTATTAATTCCCTTTCCCTAGATCCTTCCAATCACCTACTGTTGGCCATTATTGTTGTGGGAAGCCTCCTAGAAAGAAAGAAGATTCAAAATGGCGACATATATCTCTTTTTGCATGAACTGACAACATGCATGAGTCGTAGCCATCAAAGTATATCCATCAATGACCTAGGGGCATGGATATTATTCTAACATTATGTATTTATATTAATAAGACCATTCTTGTGAGTCTAATCGATCTTTTGTGGGGTTTAGGTTGCCTACCACTTATTAATTTATAAGAAGAATTTGTTTTCATGATCGATTAGCTTTGTTGAGTTGGCTGGTAATTTCCACAAAATGAAGTAGCAAGTCAATTTTGATTCACTCAAAGTGAAGTGTCAATTTCTTTTGGAATGACATGCGATGAGGCATACCCATCAAAGCATATCATTAGTAAGTTAAGTGGCTGGGAGATTTTTCTCTCTAACTTACTTTTTTGTCTTTATATTAGTGAGATTATTATTCTTGTGAGAACATTTTGCTCAATGTTTTTGTGGGCTTAGTGTCACATCCCGCCAATATTTCTGCCCAAAGCAGTGCAGAAAACGCGCCCGGCAGGCTCCAGAAGGCTCCGAAACTCCCTAGAATGTTGCAGAAGATTGAAGATTACACTAGAGAGTCCCGAAATGTTCTAGAAAGGTGTAGAACGGTCTTGGGCAGCCAAGTTGCCTAAATATCTTAGATATTTACTTAGAAATATCTTAGATATTTCTTAGGAACTTTCTAGGCTTGCAATGTCAACCGTTGGATCAAATTGATCCTAACCGTCCATTAGGAAGGGGGCTTAGTATAAATACCCCTCATAGGCTACTTATTTGGCATCAACCAAGAAATTCATTAAGCAACAAGTCTTGTAAAGCTTTCCCAAGTAATAAGAAGTCTTTCCTTCTTAGAAGCTCTTTGTCTTCTTAATCTAACGTTCCCTTAGCGATCCTAAGTTTGAAGGCTTACTAATGTTTGTAATTTGGACAAGAATCATAGGCAAACTGACTAGCGCCGTACGGACATCTTGGCATAAGTTCTAAGTCTGTAACATTAGGGTGGCTACAATTTAATTTCTGTGAAAGTTCCTTGCTTGAAGAATATGTTTTTGGTCTAACATTGTCATCTACGAAATATAGAACATGCAAACATCCTAGTCAAGGCTTGTGTTTGGTAGTAAGGAAAATGTTTTTGTGGAAAATAAGTTGGTTTCTAACTTATTTTTTTATGTTTGGTTGGTGAGTGAAAAATATTTTCTTGTTTGATTAGTGAATGATTTTTTTTTAGAAATATTTTTTATTTTTTGCTAGAGAATAGAAAATATTTTTTTCAAAAAAATAGTTTCTAACATGAAAATCAACCTCGATTTAGGACTCTACCCCAACACTTGAGACCCAATTCAACTTCCGCCCCAAGATTTGACTTTCAAATTTAGACTAGGCCTCAACTTTCGAATCGAAGTCTGAACAGACTTTACTCTAGACCTAAAATAAATTTTTAATTTTTTTGTATGGGGGTGGGGGCGGTAGGTGGGGTGAAGTAAAAACTTAAAATTTTCAAAAATTAAAATTTTTTCAAAAATAATTTTTTAATTTTTTTGGGGGGATGGTGATGGTTCGAGGGGGGGAGTTGGGTGGCGTGAAAAAATTCAAATATTTTTTTAAAAAAATAAATTTTTTATTTTTTTATGGGGGGTGGGGGGATTAGGTAGGTTG
>JAOTQJ010161817.1:0-27747 GCA_025642045.1 Solanum sejunctum | reverse complement strand
TCTGGATTTTAAAAGATTTTTCTGTTAGGTCTTTTAAAATATTTAATGGTTTCCTAATTATCCGTAAAATTAGGTGTGGCGACTCTGTTTTCTTTCGAACTTCGAGAATTGGTTTTTCTCAAATTAATTGAGTTTAAATCGCTTTTCGATTTTCGAATTATTTTTATTTTCTTTTTCAAAAAGAGCCATTTTTCGGCGTAACAACACCTTTTTCATATCTTAATACTTCAATGCCCAAATATATTTAAGTTCTCTAGATCTTTCAACTTAAATTGACTATGCATACCACATTTAGTCTCAATGATCAATTTATATTACTTCCTGTGATTAGTAGGTCATCAACATATGTTAATAAAATTACTATGTTTGTCCCTTTTCTTAAGGTGAACAACGAGTAATCATGCGCACTCTGAGTAAATCTAGCAGACATAGTAAAGCAGTAGTAAGTTTCAAATTACATTGCTTGGATACTTGTTTGAGACCACAGTGACTTAAGCAATTTACACACTTTGGTTTCTCCAGGTTTTTTAAATCCTTCAAATACTTTCATGTAGACATCTTCATCTAGGTCACCATGAAGAAATGCATTATAGATATCCATTTGGTATAAATTTCAATCTTTAGATACAACTAAGGTTATGACACATCTCACTGTTGCTATCTTAGCAATAGAAAAAAAAAGTGTCATGATAGTCCAATCCTTCTTGCTGGCTATAGCCCTTGGCTACTAGCTTGACTTATACCTTTCCACTTCACCATTTACTTTATATTTGATTTTGTATACCCATTTTGTTCATAGCTTGTGGTAAGTTAACTAAATTCCAAGTATTGTTATCTTCGAGTGCCTAAATTTCTTGTTTCATAGCTTGTACCCATCTTTCATCTTTAGCTTCCTATCTAAAAAATTTAGGTTCTATATCATTAGAAAATCTGCTCAAGCAGCTTCTATAATGAGGAGTTAAACTGTCATAACAAAGGTAGTAAACCATAGGATATCTAGTACTGCTTTGCCTTTGGTGGCATAATCCTTCACCCAAGAAGGTTCTCTGATGTTTGTAGAGGATCTTCCAAAAATAGATCTTTTAGGTGATTGTATTATGGGAGGAGAATGCAGGATCTCTTGGGCTATCCCAGAGAGTTATTGTACTATTGTGTCCTCACTATGGTTTCTTCATGGACCTTATTAGTAGCACTAGGTTCCATATTCTGTAATAGCAACATTTTCTTTAACATGAACAATATCAACAGCTTCATTGTCTGATTTAAGTTGGTCAGCCAAGTCTAATAGAGAACCACAAGAAGCTGGTAAAGGACCTAATTGTGTCTCTACTTGAGCAAATTAAAAGACATATTCTTGAAAACACATATCTCTATTTTAAAAAATCCTATTGGATTTAATCTCCAGCAATATATATTCATTTTGTAGTTCTTAGTAGCCTAAAGATACAGCAGGAATGGCTCTTTCTAGGAATTTATCACCTTTGGGCAATACTGAGGCATAACATAGTGATTTTAGGTGTATTTATATGCCGAACTAGCCAAAGATATCCATAGTTAGAGCCTAGTTAGAGGGTAAAATCTTAGAGTCTAGGGGTTTTTACTAAGAGTTTGTTTATTTTGTTAATATTGAGTCAAGTACGCCATATGATTGTATTTTTTTATTGATTTTTATCATATTATGATGTGCCGAAGTAAGACCTGCATAAAGAGGAGAAAATTAGTGCAAGAAAAGGAAGAAAAAAAATCATAACACCTGGTGAAATGACCCCAAAAAGTGACCAAAAATGTGCCTCGAAAGTGTCCCGAAACGTAAATTCCATATATCTCAAAATTCATGCGTAATACCGAAAATTTGACTTTATATTTTTGTTCATGGGGTTAAAATTAGGGGGAGAAGGGTCTAACCCCGATTTTAGAGTAAATGAGTAGCAATTTCGATTTTTCAAGTGATGATTTCCAGAGAGCTTTTCGTGCCCCTAGCGCGACGCGCCAAGGGGGCGCAGATGAAGAAAATTGACTTTTGCATCCTGTTCGTGACGCGAACATGCATGATTTTCTTTCCAGTTATATTTTTGCGATCCAAGACTTTGAATTTTTGGGCCTAAGTGCCCCTAAATGTAAAAATATCCATACTTAACCATTTTTCACCCTCAGATTATTCTAAATATTCTCCAATATTCATTCAAATACTTAGACAATATCTCCTAAACTCAAGGCTTAAAACCTTTATCTGGAACTAAGGATTTCCTTTAAGCTTCAGGTCTCCATTCTCAATCTTCATCAAGAGTCCCTCCAAAGTTAAGGTATGTGGGTTTTTTCATGGGTTCCTTTCACCCATGATACCCAAACTCTCTTTACCCAAAAATTGCATGATTTAAAGCTAATTTATTCATGAGTCTTATCTATTGTGAAAATCACTGTACATTATGTTGAGTTTGTGAAATTGTGACTATTTTACTATGTTTGGATCTATGAATCTAAGGTCTATGTTGAGGATTTATGAAGGGTCTTGATGTATATTATTTGAGGGTATTACCAATTATCTATTGATAGCTTTATATTGATTTTTCTAGCATGATTTCACTCTTGAATTTCATGATTTTACACTAGCATTAACATCCTTTAAGTGTTTGATAAAATGTTCTATTATGGATTCTTGAGGAATTGAAGTTCCAATGTATGTTTTATGAGTTGAATGACTATATGATGATGAAATGACGATGAAATGATGACGAAATGATGATGAAAAGAAATGAATGTGTATAGTGAAGAAAGGAGTGTCTTTTTTTTTGTGTATATATATATATATTCTCTCTATATAGTGTTGGGGATGACTAAGCCTAACTCAAAGGGTTGTAGGCCCAGGTAACCTATTGAGGGGTTGGTACCTTGATCGCCTAGCTCGGTGAGTGGTAGGATAGAGTAAACTTGTCGGGGGTTGGCACCCATATACCTAAATGGGGGGGAGTTTTTACTGTGTCAACCTCGATGGGGGATTTGTACTCCGTCAACCTCGGGGGGGGGGGGGGTACTCCATCAATCTCATGAAGGGGTTAGTACCTCATGCGCCTATCCAAGGGGGTGGTAGGCCTTGGCTTGCACTATAATGGTCACTCCTTATACTCGTATTATGTTCTATATAAGCATGGTTTTACTTTAAGCATCATTTACACATGTCATATTGTTAGTATGCTATCTATTTGCTTATGATTATGCATTTTGTCTATGATGTCTATTTCTTTTTGCATTGCATCATACATACTTAGTACATTCAAACGTACTAAAGCATATTCTATGCCTACATGATGTCACCATATAGGAACTGGTGTACCGATTGACCACCCTCCTCCACATGGCTAATACGACTTCTATCAAGCTTGTTGGTGAGTCCTCCATTCCGGGGACATTACTTATGATTTGTTGCTATATATTAAGACTTTCTCTCTTTGAATTATGTATTGACTATGAGGGTGAGCCCGATTGCTTTGTCTTGGCCCCCACTCTTATCTATATAGTAGAGGTGTTGTTGGACATGTCATGTATCTATTCTATGAGCTTTACTCTATTGACTCATGATGTTTATGATATAGAAGTTTATCCTTAGTCCTAATTTCCCTTGTTTACATTTATCGCTTGTCATCAATCCAATTGCTTCCGCGACTAAGGATGTGTAATGATATGTTATGAGGTTTGTTTGGGATTCCTTTGGGTTCCCCATTCACTGGTCACGTCTAGACCCTAGGCTTGGATCATAACACATAGTTTGCCCTCTTAGCGCGTCGCAAACCAGTGCATGAAAATGGAAAATATGGCCAGTCAACAAATACGCAGAATTCTACCAAAATAATGCTAGTCCGCGTCGCGAACTTGAGAAAAAATGCATAAAGTTCAGATTCAAGGTATATAAGTCATGTTTAATATGTAAACCTAGTTTGAGTTTTGGGGTTTTCGAGAGAAAAGCCTTAGAGGCAGCTGGAAACTTGTGAAGACCATTTTGGTTAGTTTTTGCCATTAATTTCTTATTGTTCTTGATTTTTAGTATAATGTTGTGGTGTAATCTTATAATGTATGGCTAATCTTTTTATTTTCTGAGATTGTAGCTATAGACAATGTGTTAGTTCTTGAGTTTTGGACATTTATGAATGGGTTTTTATGACTACTCTTACATTACTTTAATCTATATTTTATAGCCTGATCAAATGTGAAATAAATTTGTTGTACATTCTGGATTCGAAAGATATTGGAATGGATTGCATACGGTAATGTAGCAAGCTTGTTCAACTAGGAAACTAGATTGATTTATGTATGAGAGACTTGTGACAACTAACTATACACCTTGCTTGATTCAAATATAGGAAGATATTATTAATGCATTTTTTGTTGGTTTGTTTATCCCCGTGCAATGATGTATTTAAGCAAACAATAGTAATAGGCCGACAGAGGCGTGCAACCCTGTTTACATAATTTCAACCCTGTGAATTTGTAGTCCTTAACCCAAATATAAATGCAAACTTTGAGACTAATAACTGCGTCAATAAGGTTACAATCCCGAAATCATTCTTAATTTGATATTTAACACCAAATAATTCAAGTTTAGCATTTCAATTATTTCTTCAATTTTTCTATAAACAAATATTATTAACATTTTTTGTTAAAATACTTCAAACATAATATATAGGATTGTTACCAATTTTAATTAAATCCTTTGGGTTCGATATCTCGGTCCTTGAATTAGGGCCACTATATTACTTGTTTTGACCACGTACTTGCTTGCGCTGGGAGGCAATAAATTTTTGGTGCCATTGCCGGGGATTTAAATTATAAATTGGTTAATTTGAGATGTTTTATTTTGTGATGTTTACTACATTTGATCTTAGTTTTGTTGTTTTTGCAAGTAATTCACTTCTAAGCTGGAAAATCAAGGCTCTTGCTTTCATCAATCTAAGAGAAGAGCGTGTGCCTTATTTCAAACTTTGCTGTTCAATTAAATAGGAAGATCTAACGGAGACCAAGGAAGAAATTGAGCTTGTTGAAGAAGATATGGCTAAACAAAATCCTCTTGCATTATCAGCACCTCGGCCCGTTCGAGATGTGGCAATCCTACCAACTACTAATGTCACTAGTTGCTTTGTAAAGCCAGAACCCATTGGTCGTTGGTAACTCAAACAAAATATGGTTTAGTTATTACATTTGATTGGGCAATTTACCAGATTGCCACATGAAGACCAACAGGTACATCTTCAAAATTTCATAGAAATTACTGATACTTTCATTCCTATAGGGGTGAACAAAGACTATGTGAGGACGACCTTGTTTCCCTTCTCACTACTGGGGGAAGCACAAAGGTGGTTACAAATTGAGCCACCCAATTTCATCACTTCTTGTGATGACTTAGCCCGAAAGTTCCTTATTCGATTTTTTTCATCTGGCAAGATAGCCAAACTAAGGAGTGAAATTATAAGCTTCAAACAAAGGCCTAGAGAGAACTTATATCAAACTTGGGACAGGTTTAAAACTCTTTTCATTAATTGTCCTCATTACTGTCAGGCTAATAAAGTGTTGGTCCATACCTTCATTGAAGGATTGGAACCAAACACAAAGATTCTTCTTGATTCCGCTGCAGGTGGGCAAGCATAGGAAAAGATGTATAATGAGTTGTATACATTTCTCAACCATATATTATAAGGAAATCCTGAGTGGAATGAAGGATCAAGTTGACCGACAGTCCATAAGCAAGACAATATGTGAGAAAGTGATGCTATAATTGCTTTGCAGGCGCAGATATCATCTATGCAAAACATGATAACCACACACTTTAACAACTTGTTGTTGGGTCAACAGTAGAAAGCATCGACATCTATGGGTCAACAATCCGCACCTTTGAATATGGTACAACAGTAGCAAAATAATTGGTGTGATGTGTGCAGAAGAGGAGACCACACCACTGAATTTTGTAGATCAAACCTAGAAACGTAAATTTTATATGAAATTCTAATAGGGGTGGATATCAAGGATTTGGGAACTCCTACAACAACAAACTGGAGGAACCATCCTAACTTCTCTTGGGGTGAAAATTAGCAAAATCAAGGATCATCTCAACAGCAAAGACCACAAGGAGGCCATGCTTTTTACAATCAACAGATGCAACAACCGACAAAGTAGGCCAACCCAAATAATATGTCTGACAGTGAGGTGATTAGGAAAATCTTGGCAAACCAAACAAGACAAGAAGAAGAAATTCAAAGAAACAAGCAAAGTCTCCAAAGTTTGGAGAGACAGTTAGGGCAATTCGCAAGTTCGATGAATTCTAGCCCCAAGGAGGTTTGTCGGGTAACACAGATCCCAACCTAAAGCTAGTTCATATTGTCAGTACTAGAAGTGGAGACCATTAATCAAGTTAGTCCCAAAGAAGAAGAACATGGCTAAATCAAGCACTGTGAAAAATGAGGAAACCGACAATCCCAACACATCTACCAATAAGGCAACTCCATTGCCTAAGCCACCTCCTCTCTTTCCTCAAAAGCTGAAAAAGAAAAAGGAGGATGAATGCTTCCAAAAATTCATCGATCTCCTTAAGCAGGTACAAATTAATGTACCTCTTATTGATGTTTTGCAGGGGATCCCAGAGTATGCCAAATATGTGAAAGATATTATGGCAAACAAGAACTAGTTGGCTAAGTATGAAACTGTGGCACACATAGAGGCATGCAGCTCTGGGATCTTAAATAGAGCACAATCGCCAACCAAGTTGAAGGATCCTGAGAGTTTTATAGTGCTGGTGACCATTGGAAGTTGTTTAAATGCAAAAGGGTTATGTGATCTAGGGGCAAGTATCAATCTCATGCCCAGTTCTATGTTCTCAAAGTTGGGGCTTAGAAAATCAAAATCCCCACCATTGTATTGCAATTGGCGGATCGATCCATGGTGAGACCAAATGATGTAATCGAGGATGCCTTAGTCCAAGTAGGATCTTTTATTTTCTTAGTGGACTTTGTCATTCTAGATTTTTAGTCTGATCTGGAGGTTCCATTCGTACTTGGTCGTCCATTTTTAGCTACCGGAAAGGCATTAATTGATGTTGTCGTAAGGAGGCTCACCATGAGAGCCCATGATAAAGTTGAGATATTTGATGTTTGCAAAGCCATGAAATTGCCCGTTGTATATGAAGATTTGACAACTATCATAGTGATAGATGCAGTTGCTGCAGTGAGCCAAGTTGAGAAACAAGACCCACTAGCTAGAGTGTTGTTAAATAAGGGCTAGTGGATAAGGAGGAGGCCTGTGAAATAGAAAGTGTGCTGAATAACAATGTTAGCATGTTCAAGAAAGGAGTTGCACCATTAAATAGGGTGTTGGGACCTCCATCTAAACCCTCAATCGAAGAACATCCAAAGATGGAATTAAAGCCATTGCCTTCACACCTCAGGTATGTGTTTCTTAGTGAGAATAATACTTTACTTGTAATTCTTTCTGCTTCATTGACTGTAACTTAGGTGGAAGATGATGTAGCAGTGCTAAAAAGGAGAAAAAGAGCAATGAGATGGAAAATGTCGAATATCCATGACATTAGTCTAGCTTTGTACATACACCAAATTTCATGGAGGAAGGTCACAAGCCCATAGCACATCCACAAAGACGATTAAATCCTATCATGAAGGAGGTGGTGAAGAAAGAGGTTATCAAGTATTTGGATGTAGAAATCATCTTCCCTATCTCCAATAGCAAATAGGTAAACCTGGTGCAATGTATTCCCAAGAAAGGGGGGAATGACAGTAGTTAACAATGACAAAAATGAGTTGATTCCAACAAGAATAGTGATAGGGTGGAGGATTTGCATGGATTACTAGAAATTAAATGATTCCACCTGAAAAGATCACTACCCAATGCCATTTATTGATCAAATGCTTGATATGCTCGTGGAGCAAGAATATTATTACTTCCTTGATGGGTATTCAGGATACAATCAAATCACCATCGCACTCGAAGACTAAGAGAATACAACATTCACTTGTCCTTAAGGTACATATGCTTTTAAACGCATGCCCTTTGGGTTGTGCAATACACCAACCACTTTTCAAAGGTATATGATGGTCATCTTTCATGATATGGTAGAGGACTATGTGGAAGTATTCATGGATGATTTCTCGATCTTTGGGGAATCTTTGAGCTATGTTTGCAAAATTTGGATAAGGTACTAGCAAGTTGTGAAGAAACTAACCTTGTCCTTAACTAGGAAAAATATCATTTTTTAGTTAAGGAAGGGATAGTTTTGGAACACAAAGTGTTAAAGTGCAGCCTGGAGGTGAATAAAGCAAAAATTAAAGTGAGAGAGAAGTTGCCTCCACCTATTTCAGTCATGGGAGTCCAAAGCTTTCTTGGGCATGTGGGATTCTACCATAGATTCATCAAGGAATTCTCAAAAATGCGAAGCCACTTTGTGCTCTCCTAGAAAAGAGGTACCTTTTAATTTTAATGCTTCATGTTTGCAGGCATTTGAAACATTAAAGAAGAAGCTGGTTGAGGCACCAATATTGACCACATTGGATTAGGAGCTCCCATTTGAGCTCATATGTAATGCTAGTGATATAGCTGTGGTTGCAGTTTTGCGGCAACGAAGATCTAAGGATTTCACCCTATATACTACGCTAGCAAACTCTAGATGCAGCTTAGAGTAATTATACAGTTACAGAGATGGAGATGCTAGCCTTAGTATATGCATTTGACAAATTTAGATCTTACCTAGTGGGCACCAAGGTCATTGTTTTCACTGACCATGTGGTTATTTGATACTTATTCAATAAAAAGGATGCTAACCCCAGGCTAATCAAATGGATCTTACTGCTCTAAGAGTTTGATATCAAAATCAAAGACCGAAAGAGGAGTGAAAACCAAATTGTCTATCACCTCTCCTGCTTGGAGAATGGTGCTCACTTAGGTGAGCAAATGCAAATTAAAGAGGAATTCCCCAATGAGCAATTGTTGGCACTTGAAGTGGAGGAGCTACCGTGGTACGCGGTTATCATCAACTACTTAGTAAGCAGGGTATTTCCACCGGATGCTAACTATCAAAAGAGGAAGTGGTTAGCCCATAATACAAAAGCTATATATGGGATTAACCCTATCTTTTCAAGCAAAAGGATGATCGTATGGTGAGATTATGTGTGCCCGAAGTGGAGATGTGGATGATTTTAGAAAAGTGCCATGTTTCTCCTTATGATTGTCATCACGGAGGTGAGCGAACAGCTCACAAAGTTCTACAATTTGATTTCTTTTAGCCAACTCTTTTTAAAGATATTGTGCAGTTTGTGAAACCTTGCGACGCTTGTCAAAAGACCATGTCATGCCCCGGGAGGGGACCCAAGAGGTACCGGCACCCAGAGACTATTGCTAGCCCCCAAGCGAACCACTTGACCTCATCATCTTCATTCATTCAATAAAATCTACTAATCAGAGAAAGACATAAAGAATGTAAATGGACACATCTATCATCTAGTCTAAAAATAATGATAATATAATAGAAGGCTAGTAGAAAGAACTAGCTCACAATCTTAACAATCAACATTTTACTCTAGTCTATGAAGTTTCTATCACTATCAAGTGGTGACAATGACTGATCCATGGCTACCTCAAATCCAAATAAGGTAAAGCTAAACAAATCCAACTTTAAAGCAAGATGAAAATAAAAGTTATGAATCCTCCGAAGCAGGGGAGGCTCATCAATCAACTGAATGTCAAAGATCCTCAACGATGCGCCTATTGATGATCTTTGAACCCTGTATCTGCATTATAAAATGATGCAGCATCGAGTGATGTCAGTACATAGAATGTACAGTATATAAAATAGTTGAATGAAATTGAAACACGTAGATTAATATAGAAACAATCAACTCAAAACAATAACAATCAACATGTCAAGTGTCCATCTAAAGCAAGAATAAAGAGTAGACAAGTGACCCATCTAACCCATGAAACTTCATCAATCAAATCAGACTCATCTCAGAGGGACTTATCTCAACTCATCTTATCTCATCTCGACTTAGAGTACTCAAGGTGAGAACTTTCTAGGAGTTTCTCTTATCCGATAACAATTACACTGATGTTGCCACAACTATCCAGTACTTGCTAGGTAGGGGACGAATCAAATCCACTAAGGACTACCAACAAATCAAACAAGTCCTTTATTGTTTCAAAGACTCTATCAAGAGGGAACCACGATATAATGTAATGGTTCAAATCCTCACCTATACTTGGCTACATAGTTTGACAAGTATGAGTTAATTAACTCTTACTCTTTTGGTGCTCGATACTCCTCCTAAGACTCAATACTCATAAGATAATTCATCCAATCAAATCATCTCAATCAACTCATCTCAAATCAGCCTCGTGGAGGCACTTCATCGCTCAATCAGTCTCATAGAGACTCTCATCATCTCATCAATCAACATCTCAATCAATAGCTTAAGGCTTAAAACAATCATTAGGGAACAATTGAATAGACAAATCATTAGAGTTCACTTGGGAAGACTCATGGGCTATCAACTACTATTAACCTATCATCATTCTCACATTCATAACCACAATTATAATCAACATTCTCAATCAAGGCTCTGGACTCAATCTCAATCTTCTTTCATACATGTTTTTAATTAACATATAGAGTTTATGCAATATCTCATAAAAATATTCAATTCAAGAAAATAAATTTATGATGATTATCAGCATATGAAAATACATGTAATAAATATAAATACTCAAGAAAAAAAAATCAAGAATCATGTATGTAGACTCAAGAACTTTCAATTCACTTCGTCTACGGGGCACATGAAAGAACAATCTCACATTTTTAGTTTAGCCTTACAAACCTGGGATAAAGATTGGGCAATCAATCTCTTAAAAATCCTCCTTGAACTCTTCAATCTTATACTCCTCTTCTTTTCTTTCAAGCCTTAGTCCCTTCAAGAACTTAGAATGGCTTAGGAATGGGGTTTTAGACCTTTTAATACATCAAAATGACCTATTTTGATTGTGTTTTGAGTAAATTGATGGTTAAAAATGACCACAATGCCCCTCAAATTAAAAGAAATCTCAACTCGAAATTGCCCAACTGCGTCATTGACTGGGAGCGGACATGAGCATTTTTTTCTAAAAATTTTTCAAATGAGTTTTTCAATTCCCGTTGAAAATTTTGAAAAACGCAAGTGTTGGTCCGTATCCTAGGCTCTAAAATTCGAACGAGACCATTTTCACACTTAATTTTCCATGTTAATTATATATCCGATCTTAGATTCGCAAATGAAGCATAAAAAGATTTGTTATGCGCATATCTCTATTGTAGGGGTATTTTGATAATTTTACTGGGTATTACAGACCGACACCATCTCCAAGAGACATAAGATGCCTCTTAACAATATCTTGGAGGTAGAGATATTCTATGTTGGGGGGGATAGACTTCATGGATCCATTCCCACCTTCTTTTGGCAACCAGTATATCTTAGTAGCAGTTGATTACGTGTCAAGATGGGTGGAAGCAGCAACTCTACCTACTAATGATTCCAAGGTGGTAAGCAAGTTTTTGAAAAAGTACATATTCACTCATTTTTGGGACTCCAAGAGCCATAATAGTGATGGAAGTATGCATTATATAAATCAGACAGTGAAGAAGCTTCTGGCTAAATATGAAGTAAGGTACAAGGTCCCTACAACCTACCATCCATAGACAAGCGGCTAATTTGAGGTGTTAAATAGAGAAGTCAAGCAGATTTTGCAAAAAAATGGTAAATGCCACTAGGAAAGATTGGGATATAAAGCTTGATGAGGCATTGTGGGCATACCGAATAGCTTATAAGAAACCAATTGGCACATCTCCATACCGACTAATGTATAGTAAAGCTTGTCATCTTCTAGTGAGATCAAGTACCAAGATTATTGGGTAATCAAAAGGCTGAATCTAGATCCGAAGCTTGTAGGAAGAAAAAGGTTAGAACAGTTGGAGGAGTTGGAAGAATTCCGGCTCCAAGCTTACGAGAGTGCAAATCTCTACAAGGAAAAGACCAAAAGATGACATGATCGGAATATCATAAAGCGTAATTGGACTCCTAGGCGGGGCTATAAGGTGATGGTATGGTTTGCTCACCCTAAGTGAAGAAAAGTCGTATAGAAACAAAGGGCTTGCTTCCGCGTAAGAGCATAAGATAAGAATGGAGTAAGGGGCCGACATTTTATGTAGCAGAGATTAGATGCGTGGAAGTAGAAGGTCTACTCCTGAAAATTAGAAAATCCCCAACACCTATTTCGCTGTGAGACCCTCATTGGAAAAGCCTTTTTTTATTATGATGATGTGCAAGCGTAACTCCTCTTTATTATGTCATGAGCCAGGCCAATAGATACTCCTTTTCAATTCTCATTTAAAATTGTTTCCAAGTAAGTTGCGGTCAAAATGAAGTGGACCTTATGTGGTAGTATTCATGACACCCCATGGAGTAGTGGAGCTTAAGGACGAGACCTCCAATAAAACTTTTTTGATAGCGGTCAATATGTCAAGCACTAGTATGGTGAACACATGAGTAAGTTTGAAGAGGTCATTAAATCGGCTAAATGAAGAGTAAACAAATGTTGTGTCATGTTGCGATGGTAAAACAGGCGTTACACAGGAGGCCACCCATGGTAAGGTGATGTTTTGTAATTTATCTTTGCATAGTTTTAAAATTTTACACTGAAAAAAAATATTTTTAATAACTTAAGAACCTGAAATAGTCATAACATGAAAAATTTTGCACCAACACCCAGTCCGTGCCCCTAGCACGACATGGACTACATGGTATTTCATTGTAGAATTTTGCGTCCTCATTTTCTCACAATTCGTTGGATATTTTTTATATTTTTTTGGTCAAATTAACTAATTTTAATGTTTTGTAGCATATCTAAGTGTTCGGTGAATTTTTTCGAGTCTCAAGCTTAAAGAAATATTTTTTCGAAGCCTGAACAGTGTCTGTCCGCGAGGCCGCGATGCTCTTAGGACGCGGATTAGGCCATCTTGTGCCAGCATTGTTCAAATGTAAAAAAGAAATTCTAAGTTACAGAATGAGCCAAGGGCGCGCACAGGTATGGTTTTCCCTATTAATCTCATATGGCCCCACCCCGATATAAATAATTCCCAGCTGTCTTTTCTCTTTTTCTCACGCTAAACCTGATCTCTCCCCCTCTTTATTTCAATTTTTCTCTCAAAATATTTCCCTTCTAACACTCCAAGACGACCTTAATCCGTGATGCATTTTGAATTTCATCAAGAAATCATTCCTCCCTCTTGCATTATTCGGCAAGACAAGTAAGTTTCTCTCACTATTTTCCTGTACGTTTTTAGGTTGCAATTAAAGTGGGTTAAGTAGTTTTGTGTAGATTATTGTTAAATACTTGTTGTGTGTTAATATTTGAGGCCTAAACTTTTGCATTGTGAAATTTTTATGCATAATTTTGAGGGTATGACACCCTAGGCCGAAAATCATGTGGAACATTGGGGATGTTGCATTCTTGAACTCAAATTGTTGTTAATATGAAGTGTTGTTGTTAGGTTATGTAAAATTCTAAGCGTGGGGTTGTGTGTTGTAGTATAATGCTTAAAGTTATGTCCCACGGGTTGAAATGTGCTTGATATCATTTTGAATGACATGCTTAACCTTATTACTTCAATATGCTTAAGATTGTTTAAGGAATAGACCGTGTAAACTTGCAATGAGGGAATTGTAGTGGCTGTGACTGTTTACTTGTTGAAAGTGGGAAACTTGGATTCTGACAGTTGTTTTGTTGCTTAGCTTTATGGGGTTATGGTGCCAGATAAAATCTAAGTGTGGGGTTGGGTATGTTTGGAATTGTGTAGTAGGGTCAATATTTTTGCATATGTATTCATGCTAACTATTTCTTTTTGCAGGATATTATGGCTTCACGTGCTCGACGTACAGGTCAATCTACCAGGGCTAGGACCTCGACCAACAGGAAGAGGCATAGGGACATCCCTATGATGCCTCGGGCCCGGTGCAAAATCATTAGACAATCCAGTTTGGGACTAATGCTGTGAACAGGGATGGTCAAAAGTGGTATAAATCTTACACTGAATCAAAGTACTTCCCAGACTTCCCGATCGTTGCTGACTCGCTAGCCAGAGACAATCCCAATATTTATCAGTGGTGCATGGACTACTGGATGGACTTTCTATTTGACGAACCAAGGCATTACAACCTAAGTGTCGTCAGAGAATTTTATGCTAACATGAGCAAGAAACCACGGACTCGGCAGGTTACTGTTCGAGGAGTGGAAGTGGCTTTTATTCCACTAGCCATAAATGAGATCCTAGGCACCCCTGACAATGTGGCCTTGGAAACGTTCATCAAGCTTCAACAGTGCCTACCCTACAGAGACATTCCTCCGCCAGGTGGATCCATCATGCATACCGGAGCTTCCACTAGTCTTTCCTTTTTGCACATCTGAATAAGGAATCTCAAGTATGGGTGAAGATAGTGACCCACGTCCATTTTTTGGGGAAGTACTTCACGACTCATGAGGGATAGGATCTGCTTGGTGTATGCACTGATGCAGGGGCTAGAGCTTAATGTTGGAGCGGTTCTCAAGTCTGCTATGAGGAAGGATCGTGTTCATCAGGGCCGCAGGTACGCTTTTGGTGGTATCATCACCGATTTGTGTCATCATGCAGGTGTCCTTATGGAGGAGTATGACTAGTGTCCTCGCGTCGAGACTCGTCCCTATGTCATCATTAATGTTCAAGGGCCAGAGGTGGCTATGGGCCCAATCCTTACTACTGTTGAACATTGTGATAAAGACAAACTTATTATGTCCCGCATGTACGGGCTCAATATGCTACAACATAGGACAAGCGGGCGACTGTCCGCACAATAGGAACTCGACGAAGTTGAGGCCCATTACCCTTTGAATGGTTATACTAAAGCAGTTTTGGGCATGGGGCCTCAGTTTGTGGAGCCATTAGATGACGACTTCCCATCCGATCCTGATGCAACAAAGAGTGATTCTGAGGCGGAGGATGATGAGGTTGACGAGGAGATGCCACTAGCTGTCGGAGTTGAGCCCATAATGCTAGCCCCCAAGATGTGAGCACCGGTCTCCTATTCCACAGGTTTCGTATGGTTAGTACTAAGGGCAGTGCTAAGTTTAAGTGTAGGGTGGGAGTATTATGCTACTAATTGAGACTGATATGTTTAATTTGACATGTGTATTAAGTTGTAGGTTTCTTGTTTTATTTTTGGACATCATTTTCGTTTCTTTTTATTTGGTTATGAATGTGTGGTTTTTGCTTAGTTAATGCATTATATTAGTTTTGATTATTTTATTTTGTGATTTTAGTAAGTATAAATAATAGTAGTAGTTATAGTTGAGTGACAGGACCCTATGACGGATGGATGACGACCGTCCTAAGGGTGCTTGTCAAATCGAGTCTCATTTTAGAGTGTCGATAGTAGGTATAAATAAGCATTATATGTGAAACATGTGAACTAAGATAGCTTCATTTCTTGAATTTCTAGTAGCTGATACTTGAATTTTGTGCTTCATGAATCTATATTCTTAATTTTGAATTCATGAAAATAATGTGACAGTGATGCCTTGTAATGGAATATGCCAGGTGATAGTGAGTTTATTTGTGTCTATATTGCTATAGCTTCTGGAACTTGCTCGGTACGTAAATTTGACTTGGTAGGTATTGAGTTTAAGGGAAAGGATCTTGTCATTTCTTTGGTAGCCTTAGCACTTTTTGAGCTTCTTGTCCACTTAATATAAACATCCTTAGCCCTTTTGAGCTTTAGCCTTTTTCTTTGATTAGCCACATTTCAAACCAAACCCGTTCTTTGACTTTAAACTATATTTGATCCTAATTCTTAAGCGCTTTAGCATGATAGTTAGAGAGAAGGAAGTGGGAATGGGCACCAAAAAGATAAACCCATTATATAGGGCTACTCCAAGAAAAAATAGACTGCCTATAAATATTTGCTGATGTTTCTAAATTTTGTAAATCATGAAGACAAATAATGGGTGTTAAATTAAGAAGGATTAGAGGTAATGAAGTAAGATAAGCGTAGTGAAGCTATGAACGCTTGAGAACTGAGCCTTGTCAGCTATATCCTAAAAATGTATCCACCCAGTAATAAAAGACTTAAGTGATCTTTTAAATGAAATTCAAACTAGGTTGGATTTAAACATTAAGGGCAAGTTTATAGGAACTAGATGCAATATAAGCCTTCTTTTGAGAGAGAGAAAGAGAGAGAGTTGATTACGTATCCAACTTTAATCTTCTTTTAGGGTTTAATAGTGTGCATGGGTAATTCTTCTAGTGAGGGCACATGATCATCTAAGGATGGCAACTAGGTGAGCTGTTAACAAAAATTCTACACGAGTCCACATTGATACATGAAGTGCTTAATGAAATTTGATTTTGCTAGGAGACTTGAAAAGTGTTTGTCATAGTTTGAAATGTATTGTCATGTAATGTTTATTATATATATTACCTAGGATGTTGCATGCATGTATCTTGATTTTTCTGAGGACAGACAAAGCTTTTAGTGTGGGTTGGTGATCTTAGGCATATTTATACGCCCAACTAGCTAAAAATATCCATAATTAAAGCCTAGTTAGAAGGTAAATTCTTAGAGTCTAGGGATTTTTAGTAAGAGTTTGTTTATTTTGTTAATACTGGGTCAAGTACGCCATGTGGTTGTTTTTTTTATCATATTATGATATGCCGGAGTGAGACCCAAATAAAGAGGAGAAAATCAGTGCAAGAAAAGGAAGAAAAAGAATTCACAACACCTGGTCCGCTCCTAGCGCTTTGCGGACAAGTGAATTGAAATGGAAAATGTGGCCAGTCAATAAATTACGCAAATTTCTACCAATAATGCTAGTCCACATCGCGTACTTGAGAAAAAACGCGTAAAAGTTTAGAAGTCATGTTTAATATGTAAAACCTAGTTCGAGTTTTGGGGTTTTTGAGAGAAAAGCCTTGGAGGAACTTGTGACGACTATTTTGGTCAGTTTTTACCATTAATTTCTTCTTGTTCATGATTTTAACTATAATCTTGTGGTGTGATCTTATAATGTGTGGCTAATGTTTTCATTTCTGAGATTGTAGCTATAGACAATGTGTTAGTTCTTGAGTTTTTGACATTTATGAATGGATTTTTGTGACTACTCTTACATTACTATAATCTATATTTTATAGCCTGATCAACTGTGAAATAAATCTGTTGTACATTCTGAATTCGAAAGATGTTGGAATGGATTGAACACAGTAATATAGAAAGCTTGTTCAACTAGGAAACTAGATTGATTTGTGTATGGAAGGCTTGTGACAACTACCATACACCTTGCTTGATTCAAATACAGGAAGATTCTATTAATGTATTTTTTATTGATTTGTTTATCTCCACTCAACGATGTAGTTAGGCAAATAATAAGAATAGGTCGGCAGAGGTGCAACCTTGTTTATGTAATTTTAATCTCGTGAATCCGTAACCCAAACATAAATGCAAACTTTGAGACTAATAACTATGTCAATAAGGTTACAATCCCAGAATCATTCTTAATTTGATATTTAATACCAAATAATTCAAGTTTAGCATTTCAATTATTTCTTCAATTTTTTTGTAAACAAATATTATCAACATTTTTTGTCAAAAGCATTTCAAACATAGTAGCTTAGGTTGTTACCAATTTTAATTAAATCCTTTGGGTTTGATATCTTGGTCTTTAAATTAGGGTCACTATATTACTTGTTTTGATCACGTATACTTGTATGCGCTGGGAGGCAAAATATAGTACCTTATGACTCTTCAGTGAGATAGAGTGGGTTGTATAGAGTAGAAGAGTTCAGAAGGACTTTTATTTCTAGTAGTTGATGAAGTAATCTTTTTCTCAAATACACTACAACCTTAATACAATAACCCCAATATTTGATAGGCAATTATGACTGGTGATATGCCATAAAATGCGACACTTTTAATGCTTTATACTTAAAATTTTATGTGTTCTTAAAGTGATGTTAGTGGGTTTGATATGTTTTTATGTTAATTTTGCAGAATTTCAGGAAACGAGGAGTTTTTGTGCTAACTTGGACAGATTATAGTTCTTTTAGATTCTCACAAGACTATCTACGGTCTGTGGCTCATTCCACGACTCATATATGGGTTTCGTAGGTTTGATCCAGTAAAAGTGTAACACCCCACACCTTACAATACTAGCACAAGTCAAATAAAACATAGCATGGTTTGGTCAAATTAGTGCTAACTTTCAAAAGTGATTGAATCTCGTGTTAATAGGCTATAGTGCGTTTAACGCTTAAGAGGGTTGCTTGTATACAGGTTTTGTATCGAATTGAGAAGATTACGACCTTAAAATGAAGTGACAGAATTGAGGTGCTTGTAGGACTTAGTAAGCAAGTAGGTGAGTCACCAACTTATTTAGCTTAAATTTGTTAGTTAAACGGCGACGAGGCTCAACGTCAAATTTGTCCAAGTTCAATTATGAATAAAGTCCGTGTTAAGAATATAACTTGGACCCATGTTTTACCATCCTAAATGTACCATATGATCAGACCAAGAAGGATATAAAGAGAGATCCAAGACCATTACAATATTCTTAGCAAGTTAGGCCCAACTAATTAAGAATGACAAATCTGAAAAATGGGCAACAAAGGCCCATGTATTTGGAGCTCCAAAAGGCCCAAGTGAAGTGAGGAAGGAGCTGCATCACCTACTTTGTGATGTAAGGCTCAAGTAGCCTTAGTAAGTCGGCCAAGGATCAATTTAAAAGAGGGTCAAAGCAGCTCCCACAAAGCCATCGTTCACTTGAACTCAAACAAAAATAGATTTATCTTCAAAGTTTTCTCAACTTTTCTTCACTTTAGAAAGTAGCTAAAAAGGACTTTTAGGGTTCTTATACAAGCCCTATATCTTGAATATAGTGGTAAGTAAGTTTATACATGTGTTTACCATAATTTCATCATGAAAAACAAGAAATAGAGACTAGTTACACTTGCTGAAATCTATTGGACAAATTCTGTGCAGAAAGTTGTTGCACCTTTTCCTTTTGTTTTGGTGATTTATTTATGGTTTCTAAGTTATATTATGAAGAGAACTTGGTGTTCATAACCTGGTTTTAGTTATAAACATCACCCTAAGGTTGCTTCCCTGGTTTTTGTTTCATTTAACAAGCGCGTTTTATCGAGTTATCTTAAGCGTCATGTTGATTGTAACTTGCGGGCTGTTGTGTGTAAATCTATTAGCTCACGTCCTTCATGACTTCTTAAGTGTTGTTATAAGACTGTTTTAGGTCTATTTATATATGTAAATGCTGCTGGAACAGTTTGGTTAAAGTTGGAATAGGTTTGGAGTTGTCGACGTCGAAATGTAGCGAAGGAAGGTAACGTTATACTGTTCATTTGTAGATTGTGTGGAATTGTGATATATTGTGCTTTGTGGTCTGTTGTAAGGCTGTTGTGGACCTAAACTAGGATGTACATGATGTGTACATGCTAATGTGTATTAAAAAAATATGATTAGGGGCGGAAAGGTTAAAAGGAATACGCCCGGGTTTATGAACACCCTCTTGCTGCCCATGTATTGTTTTCGTATGTGATTGGGATGCCAAGGTGTGTCTATTGGCTATTAATGCTAGTTTTATCCTCTATTATGTTGTAGATAAGTATTTGGAGAAAGGGAAGGTTATCTTGAGATAGTAACGAAGTTCGATGACGAGGTCTGTAAGGTTATTTGATTTTATATCACTTGGCATGAAACATAGCTCTCTCCTTGGTACATAAAGGCATTCACCAACTCTGGCACAACTATTAACCATGTCTCCACTTTTGTACATGTTCAAATGATTCTATACATAGTCACCTTTAAAATTGCATACATGCTTGGATACCAAGTTATATGAGTTCTTGTTACTGAGTAAAGTTCACAAGTTATTTCATTTCATATGCATTTTATTATTTACATAATGTGCTCTCTTCATTTACATGACGTGCTCTCTTTATTATCCACATGTCACCTGTTACATATATAGTTCTACAGCTCCAATATTATGGCCACCAAAAGAATCATCTCAAGGGTAACTGAATGATAAAGTATACAATTTTGATGGGTGGAGCCCGAGGGGCTTCAAAAAGAACCTAGCATAGGGACGATCCCAATACAGTATACCACTGATCAGTTGGTCATTTGATTATAGCTATGCATAGATTTTACAATACAGATTTTACAGTAAAGGTAAAGTGATATAAAGGACATAAAGTACACGATTCCACAACATAACTAAGGGTGGTCCTTGATCTTCCATAGATGCATGGTTTCATTTGAGTTGTTACTTTATATGCAGTATATCCTACCTTACATACTCAGTGCATTTCATGTTGCAGACAGGTGCTAGTAGATCTCCCCAGTAGAAGTATAGGATATTCTACTGTTGTCACCAAGCTCCAGGTTGCTTTGGGGCTTTGTATATGTCTAGAGTTAACGTGTTTTGATTGCATAGTTTGTTGAGGCGGGGCCTGTCCCGACCCTTATCAGATGTTTTTCTTTAGTTAGAGGCTTTATAAACTATGTAAAGTAAAGTTTGGTCATGTCTCATACTTTAATTACCGTGGCCCCTACGGCCTAGTCATATGCATTTCCTTTTATCTTGTTATCACTATTTGTCTGCTTAAAGGTATGTCAAATGTAGAAACCCCTTATAATATGTATAAAACGCATAGAGTTACAGGTTGGTTCTCCCGAGCCTTATCGACAATGGGTACCGATCCGTCCTACGGGATTTTGGAGCGTGACAGAAGTGGTATCAGAGCAGGTCATCTTAGGGAGTCTACAAAGTCGTGTCTATATATAATCTTGTTTATCGATATGTTATGCACCACATTTATAAGCAAGAGGCTACGTGGCATTTAGGAGTTGTTACTTCTTATCATTCTTTAGATCGTGCCATAGAGCAAAGTGTAATAGGTTGACTGTGTCTAACCCCTAAATTATTTTGTACAATAAGTATGCCTGAAACAAAGAAAAACAAAGGTAAAGAGAAGGTAGTAGAAGTGGTAGTTGGTATACCCAGCCAGGTGAGACAACAAGATAAAATTCGAGAGGAGTGTTTGTCACAGACATCTCCAACTCCTCAAGTTCCTAATGAACTAGAGAGCAGTGAAATTCCCCCAGAGCCACCTGTTGATGCTACAGTGCAGGATCTGAGAAATACAGTTCAGCTATTGACTCGTATAGTTGTTGGTCAAGGTCAAAAGTAGGAAGGTCCAATTATGGGTATAGGTGGTACAAATAGGGCAGTTGGTACCAGGATATATGATTTTCTTAATTTAGATCCTCCAACCTTCACTGGGTCAGATCCTAATGAAGACCCCCAGGACTTTATTGATCAGATTAAGCGTACTTTGGATGTTATGCACGTGGGTGGTACAAAAGTAGTTGAGTTAGCGATATATAGGCTGAAGGGTGTTGCTATATTATGGTATGAAGCTTGGAAATAATCTAAGGGTATAGATGCACCTTCAACCACCTGGAAAGAATTCAAAGAGGCATTTCTTGACCATTATTTGCCTTTAGAGATCTGAGAGGCCAGTGCCGATCAATTCCTGAATCTCCACCAAGGAAATATGAGTGTGAGGGAGTACAACCTTCAATTTTAATTCCCTAGCAAGATATGCTCCTAATGTAGCTGCTACAATGGCAGATAGAGTCCATCGATATATAGATAGGTTGGATACGTATCTGATTAGAGAATGCATCATTTCTTCCCTAAACAAAGATATGGACATAGAAAGAATGCAGTTGGTTGCACAAAAATTAAAGGAACAGAGGCAGGGAGAAGGGCACAAGAGTTAGAAAGGGGACAGGCCAAAAGATCCAGATCTACAGGGCAGTTTACACCACCCCAAAGTGATTTTAGGCCTCGGTTTTCTAGTGGATCGCCTAGGCCATCACCCTCCTACTCTACAGCCAATGCTCCACGATAACTTCAAGGGCCGCAAAGTAATCAGTTTGGTCAACAAGGTAAAGGGCAAGGTGCCCGGGAAATGGGTTATTCGGCAGGCAATCAATGACTCCTAGGCAGCCTTGTCAATAGTGTTGAAAGAGTCATCCGGGTATATGTTGCATTGGGACAGATATTTGCGATTTGTGTGGTATGCCAGGGCATATGATAAGGGATTGCCCAAGAAGACGTATGGGTGGTATGGCATAATCTACTGGGTCAGCTATTGCATCATTATCATCAATTCCTCCAGCAGGTAGGGGTCAGCAAATACCTATGTGTCGTGGTAGAGGTGTTAGAGGGACAACTAGCTCTAGCGGAGTCTACAAAATTTGTAAGCTTCACCTGATGTGGTCACAGGTACATTGTTCACCTTTTCACATAATGTATATGCATTAATTGACCCTGGTTCTACAATATCATACATCACTCCACTAGTTGCTGGGGAGCTTAAAAGAATACCCAAATTGTTGAACAAACCATTTGAAGTGTCTACACCAACTAGTGAATCTATTATGGCTAGAAGGGTTTATTATGACTGTGTAGTGACTATTTGTGACCGTGACACATTGGATGACCTTATTGAGTTATAAATGGTGGAATTTGATGTTATTATGGGTATGGATTGGTTAGCTTCTTAATATGCCACTGTGGATTGCCGAACTAAGAAAGTGTACTTCCACTTTCCAAATGAGGTAGTTCTTGAATGGAAAGCCAATGTTGGGGCACACCAAAGGGGAAGTTTATTTCTTACTTTAAGGTTATAAAGATGATATCCAAGGGGTATATATGTCATTTTGTTAGAGTAAGGGATATGGAGACAGAATCACCAACTCTTCAGTCAGTTCCAATAGTAAATGAATTTGTTGATGTGTTCCCTGAAAAACTCCCAGGCTTACCTCCTGAACGAGAAATAGATTTTGGTATTGACTTACTCCCAGGCACTCAACCTATTTCTATTCCTCCATATAGAATGACCCTAGCAGAATTGCGTGAATTAAAAAAGCAGGTAAAAGATTTACTGTATAAGGGTTTTATAAGACCTAGTGTGTCTCCCTGTGGTGCACCAGTGTTACTTGTACGCAAAAAAGATGGCATCTTGAGAATGTGTATCGACTATCGACAATTGAATAAGGTGACAATTAAGAATAAATATCCCCTCCCCAGGATTGATGACTTATCTGATCAGTTATAGGGTGCCAAATACTTTTCAAAAATTGATTTGAGATCAGATTATCACCAAGTGAGGGTGAAGGAGCAAGATATACCCAAGATAGCTTTTAGAACACGTTATGATCATTTCAAATTTCTTGTTATGTCATTTGGACTAACAAATGCACCAGCTGTTTTAATGGATCTGATGAACAGGGTATTCAGGCCATTCTTGGATATTTTTGTGATAGTATTTATAGATGATATTTTGGTATATTCAAGATCAGAAGAGATCACCTCCGATAGGTGTTACAGACTCTTCGTGATCGAAAGTTGTATGCCAAATTTTCTAAATGTGAATTTTGGCTAAAGTCAATGGCTTTCTTGGGTCATATTGTGTCTGATGAAGAAATTAGGGTTCATTCATAAAAGATAGAAACTGTGAAAGATTGTCCAAGACCCACGACACCCACGGAAGTTCGGAGCTTCGTAGGCTTGGCAGGTTATTACGGGAGGTTTATTAAAGGTTTTTCTTCTATTTTTGCACCTCTAACAAAGCTGACACATACGGTAGCTAAATTACAATGGAATGATGCATATGAAAGAAGCTTCCAGGAGCTTAAAAATAAGCTAACTTCTGCACCTGTGCTAGTACTTTTGGAAGGTACTGAGGGGTATGCAGTGTATTGCGATGCTTCAGGAGTTAGCTTAGGGTGTGTATTAAAACAGGATGGTAGGGTAATTGCTTATGCATCTAGGCAACTATGACCACATGAGAAAAACTACCCAACCTATGATCTCGAGCTAGCAGCAGTTGTACTTGCTCTGAAAATATGGCGCCATTATTTGTATGGGGGTCCACGTTGACATATATACTAATCATAAGAGCCTGCAGTACATCTTTAAGCAGAAAAACCTAAATACAACGATGATGGCTGAAGCTAATAAAGGATTAAGACATTGACATACTATACCATCCAGGGAAGGAAAATGTGGTAGCCGATGCTCTGAGTCGTAAGGCAATCATAAATACTAGTGATCAAGTTGTGGTAAATCAAGGAATAACCAAAGATCTATGTCAGCTAGCCAATTTGGGGGTTCGCCTTCTTGAAACTCCAAAGGAAGGGGTTAGTGTGCATAATGCTGTGGAGTCTTCATTAGTAATAGAAGTAAAAGAAAAATAGTTCGAGGATTATATTCTACGACAGCTAAAGGAAAAGGTGAGTCAGGGTATGATAAAAGGCTTTGAACTTGCACAAAATGGAGTACTATACTATCAAAATAGATTATGTGTGCTTGATATTAATAGCTTAAGAAGGAAGATAATGGAAGAAGCCCATCATTCTCGATACTCTATCCACCCAGGGTCAACTAAGATGTACCATGACCTGAAGGGAATGTTTTGGTGGGGAGGCATGAAAAAAGACCTTGCATAATTGTAGCTCAATGTCCAAATTGCCAATGAGTAAAAGTAGAACACCAAAAGCCAGGAGTTTACATGCAGTGTATAGAACTTCCAACATGGAAGTGGGATATGATTAATATGGATTTTGTTACAGGTTTGCCTCTCTCATCTCAGAAGTTTGACTCCATATGGGTAATAGTTGACAGACTCACAAAGTCAGCACACTTCTTGCTAGTAAGAAGTGATTATACAGCTGAAGAATATGCTAAGCTATACCTAAAAGAGATAGTCAGGATACATGGAGTCCCAATCTCCACCATATCTAACAGAGGAGCTCAATTGACTGCAAAGTTTTGGAGGTCCTTTCAAAGGAGTTTAGGGACACAAGTGAGTTTGAGTATAACATTCCATCCTCAAATAGATGGGCAAGCAGAATGCACCATTCAGATACTTAAAGATATGTTGCGAGCTTGTGCATTGGACTTTAAAGGTAGTTGGGTGAACCATTTGCCACTTATTGAGTTTGCCTATAATAATAGTTACCATGCGAGTATCAAAATGGCACCTTATGAAGCTTTGTATGGAAGGAAATATAGATCTCCAATTGGATGGCTTGAAGTAGGTGAGACCACCTTACTTGGGCCAGATCTAGTACAACAAGCCATAGAAAAAGTTAAAGTGATACAGCAGCAACTAGAAATATCCCAAAGCCATCAAAAATCATATGCGGATTCCAGGAGAAAAGGACTAGAATTTTTAGTAGGTGATTGGGTATTCTTAAAGGTGTCTCCAATGAAAGGGGTTATGAGATTTGGCAAGAAGGGAAAATTGAGTCCACGTTACATAGGATCATATCAGATTATTAAGAAGTATGGACAAGTTGCATATGAACTAGAGCTACCCTAGGAGCTTTCAATGGTTCATCCAGTTTTTCATGTCTCAATGCTTCGGAAATGCATACGTGACCTATCCCGTATCACTCCTATTGAGAATGTACAAGTTACAGATGATCTCACCTATGAACAAGTGCCTATTGCTATTCTACATCGTCAAGTTAAGAAGTAAAGGAACAAAGAAATAGCTTTTGTTAAAGCACTTTGGAGGAACCAGCAAGCAAAAGAGATAACATAGGAAGCTGAGGATACAATGAAATTGAAATATCCTTATTTATTTGAAGCTAAAGCAAAAGTCAAACATACATAATTGGGACACTAATAGGTATGTGGTATTGAATACTTAATATATTGTTAAAGTTTGTACAAGTAGAGGTTTAAACTCGGCTAAGCTATCTAATTCTGCTAACATTTGAGGACGAATGTTCCTAAGGGGGGAGGATGTAACACCCCATACCTTATACTACTAGCACAAGTCAAATGAAACATAACATGGTTTGGTTAAATTAGCGCTAACTTTCAAAAGTGATTGAATCTCGTATTAATGGGCTATATGTGCGTCTAACGCTTAAGGGGGTCGCGTATATACAGGTTTTGTGTCGAATTGAGAAGATTACAGCCTTAAAATAAAGTGAGATAATTGAGGTGCTTGTAGGACTTAGTAAGCAAGTAGGTGAGTCACCTACTTGTTTAGCTTAAATTTGTTAGTTAAACGGCGACGAGGCTCGATGTCGAATTTGTCCAAGTATGATTATGAATAAAGTCCGTGTTAAGGATGTAACTTGGACCCATGTTTTAGAATCCTAAATGGACCATATGATCATACCAAGAAGGATATAAAGATAGATCTCAAGACCATTACAATATTCTTAGCAAGTTAGGCCCAACTAATTAAGAATGAGAAATCTGAAAAATGGGCAGCAAAGGCCGCCCATATATTTGGAGCTCCAAAAGGCCCAAGTGAAGTGAGAAAGGAGCTGCATTACCTATTTTGTGATATAAGGCTCAAGTAGACTTAGTAATTTGGCTAAGTATCAATTTAAAAGAGGGCCAAATCAGCTCCCACAAAGCCATCGTTCACTTGAACTCACAAAACAAAAACAGATTTGTCTTTAAAGTTCTCTCAACTTTTATTCACTTTGAAAAGTAGGTAAAATGAACTTATAGGGTTCTTATACAAGTAATATATCTTTAATATAGTGGTAATTAAGTTTATACATGTGTTTACCATAGTTTCATCCTGAAAAATAAGAAACAGAGGCTAGTTACACTTGCTGAAATCTTTTGGACAAATTCTGTGCAGAAAGTTGTTGCACCTTTTCCTTTTGTTTTGGGGATTGTTTTATGGTTTTTAAGTTATATTATGAAGATAACTTGGTGTTATTAACCTGGTTTGAGTTATAAACATCACCCTAAGGTTGCTTCCCTGGTTTTTGTTTCATTTAACAAGCGCGTTTTATCCAGTTATCTTAAGCGTCATGTTGATTGTAACTTGTGGGCTGTTGTGTGTAAAGCTATTAGCTCACGTCCTTCATGACTTCTTAAGTGATGTTATAAGATTGTTATAGGTATGTTTATATGTGTAAATATTATTGGAACAGTTTGGTTAAAGTTGGAATAGGTTTGGAGTTGTCGACGTCGAAATGTATAGAAGGAAGGTAATGTTATGCTGTTCGTTTTTAGATTGTGCGGAATTTTAATGTGTTTGTGGTCTGTTGTAAGGATGTTGTGGACCTAAACTAGGATGTACATGATGTGTACATGCTAATGTGTATTAAAAAATATGATTAGGGTCGGAAAGGTTAAAAGGAATACGCCTAAGTTTATGAATACCCTCTTGTTGCCCATGTATTGTTTTCGTATGTGATTGGGATGCCAAGGTGTGTATATTGGCTATTATGCTAGTTTTATCCTCTATTATATTGTATATAAGTATTTGGAGGAAGGGAAGGTTATCTCTAGATAGTAACAAGGTCCGACGATGAGAACCCCCTCGGGCTCTACCTATCAAAATTGTATACTTTATCTTTCAGTTATCCTTGAGATGATTCTTTTGGTGGACATAACATTAGAGCTATAGGACTATATATATAACATGTGACATGTGGATAATCACACAAGACAACATGACAATGAAGAGAGTACGTTACGTAAATAATAAAATGCGTACGAAATGAAACAACTTGTGAACTTTACTCCATAACAAGAACTCATATAACTTGGTATCCAAGCATGTATGCAATTTTA
>JAOTQJ010161808.1:0-27757 GCA_025642045.1 Solanum sejunctum | reverse complement strand
CAACCATAACAAGCATCAGTATTTCTCTAACATGAACCACATGACCCTTACCATATTTTTGACACATATCAATAGGATCCATACCCCTTAAACCTTGGGCCATTGGAAGATCATTTACAACCCTCTTACAAATGCATGAGTAGGACTTTGGCCTTGATGGAACCGGCCACTCCTTTGGAACTTACCCTCAAAACGAGCCCTTTTGGACTCATGCCCCCTACTCTTTCTTAATTTCTCCTCTTCCATTTGTTCAACATAGGTCATCAAACATGACAAGTTGATGTCACTAATAAATATGGTGACCAACATTCTTTACAAACCAAGTCAAAGATAGCCAAAAAAATTTGTTCATTCTCGACCATGAGTTGGCAATCAAGTGAGGAGAAAAATTTGAAAGTTGGGTAAATTTGAGGGTATACTCCCTCACACTCATAGATATTTGTCTCAAAATCATAAATTCCACCAACTTAGCTTTCCTAAATTTAAGGGGGCAAAACCGATTGAGGAAGTCCACTTGAACTCCTCCCAAAGCACCACATAGCCAACGTGCTTCTCTTCCTTCCATTGGTTATACCACAGTTGTGCTATTCATTTGAGTTGGTAGTCCGCCAACTCTGCCTTATCCTCCGACCTCATCCATGATGGATAAAATATTTTAGGCCTCATCATTGAACTCGTGGGAGTCCTCACTCACCTTTGACCAATGGAATTCTGGGGATTCATTCTCATGAAGTCACTTACTTGAGAGGCCAGTGTAGGAGAATAAGGGGCTTGGGCTTCTTGGTTGGCTTGATTAGCCACCACTTGTGTAAGTAACGTAAGAGCATCCCTAAGTTCTCCGTTAGTCGGTTGCTCCTCTAGCGTGCAGGAATATCTTCTACTCGTATTAGGCATGCTTACTTTAACTCTGTAGCATGACTTAGAATATGAAAAAGGGAAACATTTCCTAAAACATCTCATAGCCTCCTATTCATGTTGTGGTGCACAACAGTACCATGAATAAGACTCTAATCAACACGGTGAGGATCTAACAACCTATTGCTATGCTACCTCCTTTGTCATGATCCAGGCCTAGGGCCTAGTCATGACCAACAATTGGGGAAGTCGAAAGAACCCCAAACAAGCTTCATAACATATCATTACACATCCTTAGTCTCTAAAGCAATTAGAATGACAATAAGAGATAAATTTAAATAAGGGGAAATTGGGATTAAGGATAAACTTCCATAACATAAACATCAAGAGTCAATAGAGTCAAGCTAATAGGATAGATACATAACATGTCCAACAACACCTCTACTACATAGATACTAGCGGGGGCTGAGACAAAACAACCGAGTTCACCCTCATAGTCAATACATAAGTCATAGAGAGAAAGCCTTAATACATAGCAATATATCATTACTAACATCCCGAGAAAGGAGGACACATCAACAAGCTTGATAGAAGTTCTACTAGCCACGCGGAGAAGGATGATCAAACGGTACATCAATTGCTACATGGTGATATCATGTCGGTATAAAGTATGCATTGGTACATTTAAATGTACTTAGTACATAGAATGCAATGCAACAAGAGGTAGGTATTATAGACAAAATGCATAATCATGAGTAATGAATAGCAAACTAACAATATGGCTTGTATAAATGATGCTTGAAGTAAGAATATGCTTATATAGATGGTAATACGAGTCTAAGGAGTGACAATTATAGTGCAACCCAAGGGCTACCAGTCTGTTAGATAGGTACATGAGGTATAAACCTTTTCATGAGGTTTGATAGAGTACAAACCCCCCACCGAGGTTGATAGAGTACAAACCCCCCATCGATGTTGACAGAGTACAAACCCCCCAACAAGGATGACGGTACCAACACCCAACAAGGTTATACAAACCTACCACCCCTTGAACTGGTCGACCAAGGTACCAACTCCTCAGTAGGTTACCCGGGTCGACAACCCTCCAAGCTAGGCTTGTCATCCCCAACACTATATAGAGATAATATCACATATATATGCACTCCTTTCATCATCATACACATAAATTCCTTATCATCATAATTCCATCATCTTTTCATCATCATATAGTTATTCAACTCTTAAGACATGTATAGGACCTTCAATTCCTCAAGAATCCAAAATCGGTCATTTTATTAAACACTTATAGAGTGTGTAACGCTAGTGTAAAACCATGTAATTCCATAGTGAAATGATGCTAGAAAAATTAGTATAAATCCATAATTAGATACTTAGTAACACCATCAAGCAATATACATCAAGAATCATTATCAATGCTCACCATAGACCTTAGATTCATAGCCCAAACTATAGCAAAACAGTCATAATTTCATAAATCCCAACATAGTCTGCAGTGATTTTTAAAATAAGACCCACGAGCAAATCGACTTTAAATCAAGAAATTTTTAAGAAAATAAAGATTGGGTATCATGGGTGAAAGGAACCAATGAAAGAAACTCACAAACCTTAACTTTGGAGATAAATTTGATGAAGATTGGAGATAGAGACTTGAAGCTTGGGAGGAAGTCCTTAGATCTGGAGAGGGTTTTGAGACTAGAGTTTAGGAGATAAAATATTGCTAAAGTGATTCAATGAGTATTGGGTAATGCATAGAATGATATGAGGGTGAAAAATGGTTAAGTATAGCTATTTTTATGTTTGGGGACACTTAGGCCCAAGACTTCAATGTCTTGAACCGCAAGGAAAATAACTGGACAAAAAAATATATATGTACGCAACATGGATAGGATGAAAAAATGAATTCCTTCATCTGTGCACCCTTGGCATATCGCGCTAAGGGCACGAAAATCTCTCTGCAAATAGCCACTTGGAAACTCGAAATTGCTAATCGTCTGCTCTAAAATCGGGCTTAGACCCTTTTCCCCCTAATTTTGACTACTTGAACAAGAATATAAAGTTGGATTTTTGACATTGTGAGATATATGGAAATTACAATTTTGGACATTTTCGAGGCATATTTTCAGGTACCTTTAGTGTAGTTTCATGATATATATGCATAAAAGGCTTGTGTAGGGTTCCTTTAGTTCTCCATTCACCATACCATACCTAGGCTCTAGACATGGGTCATGACAAAGCTTTCTACCAGATCTATAGATTTGTAAATATCCCTCAGAAATCTAATGCACCGCGTCAAGTAGAGTCTTATTTATTGTTGTTAAACATTTCGCAACAATGAATAAGTGGCTATAAGCCATTTTAGGAATGATTCACCTTTACATATTCTATGTAGTGCTTTAGAATTAAGTTGAGGTTTCCCTTATTCTAATGGATGGTCTTTCACACTTCTAGATTATGCCTCAAATATGAGAAGCTCACAGGGCTCCCACTCCCGAGGGTGCACCAACCTCTCCGGTTCCATATGTCCCCAAGGAGAAGAAGGAATTACTCATGCCAAATACCAGAATAGGGTCACTTTATTCCCAAAAGCCATGGCCTATCAAGGAGTTCAAGCTCTTCATGCTTCTATCCCTACCTCGAGGATGAGTGATTTTAAAAGGATGAGTCCTCCGGAGTTCTATGGATCTAGAGTTGAAAAAGATCCCCAAGAATTCATCGAAGAGGTACACAAAGTTCTTAATATCATGATAGTAAACTTAAAGAAGAAAGACGAACTTGAGTCCTATAAACTAAAGGGCTTTGCTCATTGTGTTTGTTCATTTTAAGGGGGAGAGAGTAATTGAAGAGCTTATTTCATAGGAAGAATTAAAGATCGCCTTCCTCAACTGCTTCTTTCCCAAAGATCTATGGGAAGGAAATATTATGGAGCTCATGAACCTCAAACAAGGTTCTATGAGTGTTAAAGATTATTCCCTAAAGTTCAACAAGCTCTCATAGTATGCTACTCACTTGGTCGTTGACACTAGGGCAAGAATGCCCATGTTTGTATCAAGATTGTCTGATTTGATCAATAAAGAATGTCGGACTACTATGCTCAAAGGATATATGGAATTGTCTTAGCTCATGAGTTATGGTGAGCAATTCAAAAGGGAGAAGCTTATAAGAGGATGAGTGTCCAAACTAAGAGGGCCCATTATGATGGTAGCTTTCGAGATGCCAAAAATGGTTGATTCCTATAAGGGCATAAATTCCAAGGTCTAGGATCCTCTAATGATCAAGACCAAAGGTTTGCTAATGATAGGGTGGCCAACCCTAGAGCTCAAGGTGGCAATGGTGAGATGAATCTTTGTAAGGACCAGAACTTTGTAAGGCCTTAATTATGCATGAAATTTTATTTTGGAAAGTGTTTGACCAAGGTGACACGACAAAGGTGATGTGCTGTCAAAATACAACACTTTTGATGCTTAAAACTTGGAACTTTTTTGTTCTCAATGCGATCTTAGTTCATTTTATGTGTTTTTATGTTATGTTTGCAGGATTCCAGGGTTGGCCTTGAATTTAGGAAGAAGTACAAAAGTTGTTTATTTTTGATGCAGTACGAGACCCTTTACGGGCCGTAGATCATTCTACAGGTTGTGATGGGAGTTTTATGGACAATTCAAGTGAAGGAATATTTTCTAAACTTCACTCTACAAATATGCAGACAGTTCATGGAATGATTTATGAGTTAAAAACATGATTCGTGCCATGAGAATCAGAGAGTGAGGACTTTCTAAAGATTCATCAGATGAAACAACCCTTATGAGTCGTAAACTACTTTACAAGTCGTAGAGAAGTGTTGTAGAATTGAAGTCCAATTTTCCAGCAGCTCTATATAAGACCCTGGATACGGACCGTGGAATGCGTACATCCCGTAAACCCTTTTGCTGAGGTGTGCCGACCAATTATCCTATTATGTTTAGGACTTACAATTTACTTATAATAAATAAGTGTTTTAGGTTTTTTTCATAAGTTCTCACATATTACTCATAAAACTCAGTAAGTAGAGAGAGAAAATATTGAGAATCCATTGGATAATTTTGGAGAACTCTTGTACTTTAATTTCATCTTTAATCTTATGATTCACTTTGAAGTTGGATTTTATTGTTCTTAATTCAATTGTGTAAGTGCTCAATTATGTTCGTCCAATTTATGATTCTTGCATCGACACAAAGGATAAGTAGCTAAATCCATAACTAGGGTTGTGGGAACTATGAAGAACTAACAAAATAAAATCATATAATTCATAATTCTTGGAAAGTGTACGTGCATGTATTAATTAATTCTCTTTATTTTGCTTATTTTCTAGTGGTGGCCAATACTAGAACTTGCCTAGTGTTACTGACTAGACTGAGGTAGTAATTAATGGGAAAATAGATTAAGTAATAGGATTGGATTGATATGTTCTCATCTAATCAACCAGAATGGGTCAACGGGAGGTTGTACTAGACTAATAGGTAAGGGTGAGTAATGCAAACTATGGAGATGGGCCAAGTCACATAGTGAAATTCACCTCTCACGTTTGACCAAAGAGCTTGGTGAACTTAACTTACTGTCTTGCATGCTACACATTCAAAAGGAAGTAGGTTATTTGTCACGACCCGAACCTAGGGCCGAGACATAACACATCCAATGAGGAACCCGAACGGACCCCAAACAAGCCTCATAGCATGTCATATACACATCCTTGGTCACTGAAGCAAATAAATAACAAGTGATTAAAATAGGAATAAATAGGGCTAAGGGAATTGCTGGATATCAGAAATCATGAGGAATCAAGCTCATAACATATATACATCATAATACTCCAGCAACACCTCTAAACTTAAAATAGAGCGGGGGTCAAGACACTTTCCAAGCTCACCCTCATAATGTCAAACCCCAAAATAAAGAAGTTTTTGAAATAGCAAGAGAAAGTAGTAAGTGTCCTCGAACTTAAGGACTAGCCAAGCTTATCTTTAAGATGTCAAACTAGCCACGTGGAGGAGGATACTCAAATAGAGCTCCAATTCCGACATGATAACATCATGTAGGCATAGAGTATGCGTTAGTCAATTTGAATGTACTAAGTGTGTATGATGCAATGCAATAAGAGATAGGCAGCATAGTCAAAATGCATAATGATAAGCAAAAGATAGCATAACAACGATATGACATGTATGATCAATGCTTAAGTAAATCATGCTTTTCAAATCATTCATCTTACATAGATAATAATATATATAAGTGTAGGAAGAAACCTCAACCGACATGAAATAAGTCCAAGTGAGCTACAACTTAGAATCCCGATGGCTACCCTACACAGTAAGAAAGGGGGAACTTACTTATCAAGGTTAACCTCCCAATGCCAAAGTGGATCCACTAAGGCTTATATGAACTGTTACTCGCCTCTAGCTCCTAGACTCGGGTAATTGCCTCATGTCTTCATATTTAGGGTACTCGCCTCTTAGGGATTTGGGACTCGCTTCTAATCCATTTACCTATGGTGACACGTAGTTTTGGGACTTAGGGACTCGCCTTTAGCCCATTCAGTGCTAACTCTAATCCCATAAAATTCTTAAAATAATCACAGCTTTAATAATTTGTAAGAAACATAGAAGATGTGACATGAGTATCTCTCAACATCATTGACCTCAAATGGTGAGCCTAATCACCAAGCATAGGAATGGTTAATCATCAACATTTCCCTTGCATTAACATCAACATCAATGGCTCAGAAGAGGCAAAATCTTTGAGAAAAGGACTTAATCCGGCTTTACAACATCATCAACATTCTCTAGAAAGCCCAAAATCATTGTAAAGTCTTTTGATACATAAATGAACCAATAGATCATCAAAACGTTAAGAATCCTTAAAAAAATATTTTATCAAATACTTGACAGGTGTGAAATGCTATTTCAAAATCATGTATTTCAAGAGTGAAATCATGTTAGAAAAATCAATGTAAATTAACCCACCAACACTTGATTCCACCCTCACGCAATATACATTGAAATCCTCCATCAAATCTCATCATAGACAACGGTTTTATAGCTCAAAACATACATAGTCACAATAGACAAACCATCTCGTAGTATAAGCTTAAAATTGATAAACATGTGTTTTCAATCAGCCTTTCATGAAAATCCAACATAACTCATAGTCAAATTCATAATAAGTAAGACCCATAAGTAAATCAACTTGAAAACATGCAATTTTTATGTAAGAAGGAGGATTGGGCACCATGGGTAAAAGGAACCAATGATTGAAACCCATATACCTTAATCTTGGAGTTTGTTGAAGAAGAACTTGAGGAGGACTTGGGGCTTGAATAGGTTTCCTTAAACTCCTCTTCTTGAAAATCTTGAGAATGGATGGACAACTTGATGAAGATTAGAGAGGAATTTGAGAGTTTTTGGTGAGTTGTTAGTGCTAACAATGGCTAAAGAATGAGGGATTTTTGCATATATACAGGTATTGGGTTCTTACCCAATTTCTCTGGAGTAAAAGATAATTTTGCAGAAATTTTTGAACTTGTCCGCTCCAGGTCTGCATAGTGGACAACTACTATTTATGCAATATTTTGCCAAAAAATTATTTTATTGGCACGGATAAATTATACCTTGTACGTACTTGTTATCCCATGGAATTTTGTCCTTTGAACAAAATATGAAATTGAATTTGCAAAATTATGCACGGATTTTAAGATATTAAAAATGCATCATAGGGTCTTCCCAAGCTATGTGGAGAGTTGCTTAATAGCCCCGATTTGGTATATAAGGGAATTATGATAATGTGGCATTCCTAGGCAAGTGTGTGGTGTTTTAATATCTCCCCCTTGGGAACATTCATCCCTAAATATCGAAAAAACATGGTAAGAGAAGAAATTATGAAGGTCCCTCTCCAACATCAATGTAACAAATGTAGTTAAATGTCATTTTCAAAAAATTTCAACATGTATGTCAAAAATCACTATAAACTTGTTACCATGATCATGAATGCATGTGAAATGACGTAGGGGTTGAAACATAGGACTTGAAATCATAGAAAGGACTTTGTTTGCTATCTCATACTTTAGTAGAATGAAAGAGGTACAAGTATCGCTTCTTCATGCCTGCTCCGGCTCCCAAATGGCACTCTCATCTTATTGATTCCTCCAAAGAACCCAGATGGATGTTACAACTTTGTTTCTCAACGCTTTTCACGTGTTCACACAACATCTCCATTGGGACATCCTCATAGTCCAACTCATCATCCACAACCCCCACAACCTCAAAGAGTTCTATAGCACTTGAGTCACATATACACTTCTTAACATAGTCACATGAAAGACATAGTGAACTATATCATACCAATTGACAACTCCATTCCATATGCAACCTTACCAATTTCTCCCCCAAACCCTATAAGAACCTATAAAACTTAACCCATTGTCATCCTTAAACATACACAATCCACTTTGGAACCAAAACCACCATCTCCCCCTTAGGAGAAACCTCCACTCCACCATCACTCACCAACACTCCAACTCAATCAAGACAGAAATCAAGGCCTTGCTTAGCTAGACCTCTTCAACCAAAGATTTTGAACTGTCAAAACCACTACACTACCATCCTCAAATTCACCCAACCTCATTCCCAACCTAGTCAACCAATGTACTTCTCCAACAATCTTTTTGTCACCCCAAAGATTTCCACTTCCCACAATTACCAAGCAACTTCACCTCCTTCAAAATTCATAGCATCATCCTTAAATGATTCATAAACTCTTCCACACTTTCAGAAACAAACCAGCACATCATCACCAAGGACAACCACAAACATAATAAGGTAGGTTAAAAGAACCCTATTCATGAGACCTATAGACATAACCAGTGTACTAGCCACTACATAAGTCACTTCCCAAATTCAAAATAGCAAAAGGACATGAAGGACTCCCAAGGGACCTTAGATTCAACATTCCCACTCTTACAAGATAACAAATGCAACTATCATGACCCAAGACAAGGAGCTAGACGTGACATGGAAAACGGGGAACTCGAAGGAACCCCAAATAAGCCTCTTAACTTATCATTACACATCATTAGTCGTGAAAGCATATACAAAACATAAAGGGTCAGAATGGGGCAAAAGGGATTATAAAGAAAGCTGGCATAACATTATAATCAAGGGACAAAGAGTCAAAGATCTTATCATAGATGCATAACAGGTCCAACAAACACCTCGACTACTTAGATAAGAGCGGGGCCAATACAAAGCAACCGGGCTCACGCTTATAGTCAAAATATACCATAAAGAAGAGTGTCTCAACATATAATAAAAGAAACATAAATAAGCATTATCGGAATGGATGACTCTCCAACTAGCTTGAGTAGTACCGAACTAGCCATATCAAGGATGACCATTATCAACTTGGTCACTGGGTCATACATGGTGATATCATGTAGGCAAGACTACACGTTAGTACGTTCGAATGTACTAATTATGTTGGATGCAATAAAGCAAGACATAGACATCATATTCAAAATCCATAATAATAGGCAACAAACATAATGTAGTAATATGGCATGTATGGTCAATGCTTAAGTAAAACATGCTTAAGTAACTCATGCTTATAGGATATCATATGTGTAGAAGAGACTAAGCAAGATTTCCAAAGTACAAACCGCTTGGTAGGTTGATGATGATCCCACCCCATCACCCTAGTAGTGTGGTACAAACCCCTCATATGGTTGGTGATAATATCACCCTATCACCCTGGTGGAGAAGTACAAACTGCTTACATAGTTGATGACTACAAACACCCATCTAGGTTATCCAATCTCTTAGTACCCCCGGGTCATGCATGGACTAATGCAACACTTTATATAGAATATATCATATGCATAAGCTCTTTTCATAATCATATAGTCATTCATATAATATCTCATTCTTTGGACCTTCAATTCCTCAAGAAACCACATCCGGACATTTTATCAAACACTTAGAGGTTATGTAGTGCTAGTGTAGAACCATGCAATTCAAGAGTGAAATCATGCTAGGAAATTCAATTTAAAAGCTTCAGTAGATATTTGGTAACACCCTCAACCAATAAACATCAAAACCCTTCACTAATCCTTTTAATAGATCTTAGATTCATAGCTCAAAATATGGTTAAATAGTCACAATTTCATATGTTCAACCATAGTGCACAGTGATTTTCAAATTAATCAAGACACCTAAATAAATCACCTTTAAATCATGCAAGTTGTAAGAAAAGGAAGCATGGGCATCATCGATAAAAAGAACCCCTGAAAGAAATCTACATACCTTAGCTTGGAGATGAACTTGGTGAACATTGCAAGTGGACACTTGAAGCTTGAAGAAGAACCTTGAAGGAAATCCTTAGAACTGGATGAGGTTTTGAGACTTGAATTTAGGTGTGAAAATATGGCTAAGTATTTGAGTAAGTATTAGGGATTGTTTAGGATGGTATGAAGGTGAAATATGGCGAAGAATAGGTATTTTCACATTTAGAAACACTTAGGCCCAAGACCTAAAATTTTTTGACTGAGATAGAAACACTAGACAAAAAATACATAGGTGCGCGCCATTGGCGCGTCTTGCCAGGGGCTCGAATCGTCTCTAGAAATTGCTTTTTTGCGATTTTCAAATTTTGCTATGGTTGCTGTTAAATCATGGTTAACCCTTTCCTCCTAATTTTGACCCCCTGAACAAGAATATGAAGTCAGATTTTTGATATTACACACAAATTTTGAGATATATGGAAATTATGATTTGAGGCACTCTCAAAGCACATTTTCGAGCACTTTTTGGGGTCATTTCAATATCTCCCCCTTGGGAACATTCATCTCCTAATGTATAAGAGACATAAAAGATAAGAGTGATCACAAACAAATCAGCCCCAATAAGAATGCAACATTATATTTAAAACACCATTTTCCAAATCTCAACATAAGTGTAAAATCATCTCAAATTTGCCAACTTAAACATGAATGCTTATGAATGACATAGGGGCTGAAATATAAGAATTTAAATCACATAGGCGATTTATAATTAGTACCTTAGGCTTGAGTGGAGTCGAAAAGATAAGGATAGCGCTTTTGCATGTCCGCCTCGGCCTTCCATGTAGCACTCTTGACTTTTTGGTTCCTCCAAAGGACCTTAATGGATGCCACCTCCTTATTCCTCGATCTCTTCACTTGTCTATCTAAAATTGGAACCATAACCTCCTCATAAGTCATTTTATCCTGAACTACCCCCACCATATCAAGAGGCACAATAGCATTAGGATCACCCACACATTTCCTCAACATAGAGACATCAAATACTAGATGAACCAATTCCAGCTCACTAGGCCACTTCAACTCATAAGCTACCCTCCTTATGACCTCATAAGGATCAACATATCTTGGGCTTAACTTACCCTTGTTGCAAAAAGAGACCACACCCTTTATGTGTGAAACCTTTAGGTAAACCCAATCACTAACTTTGAATTCAAGGTCCCTTCTTCTCACATTAGCATAGGATTTTTGACTACTTTGGCTCATCTTTAACCTTTGTCTAGTCATCATAAACTTCTAAGGAGACTCCATAACAAGAGCTGGTCAGAACAAAGCTATATTACCAACCTCAAACCAGCCAACTGGTGATCTACAATGCCTACCATAAAGAGCCTCAAATGTGGTCATCCCAATGCTAGATGATAACTATTGTTGTAGGTAAACTCAATCAATGGAAGATGATCATCCCAACTACCTTTAAGCTCCAACACATATGATCTAAGCATATCCTCAAGGATTTGGATGGTCCTCTTGGCTTGGCCATCCATTTAAGGGTGGAAGGCCATAGAAAGCTTAACTCTAGTACTAAGACCCCTTTGGAAAGATCTCCAAAAATGTGAGGTAAATTGTGCCCCACGATCCGATATGATAGACAAAGAAATCCCATGCAACCTTACCAAGTCATGAATATATAACCTTGCATAATCTTCATCCTTATATGTGGTCTTAATAGGTAGAAAATGAGTTGATTTCATCATCCTATCAACCACAACCCAAATGGAATCAAAACTATTTCTAGTCTTAGGCAACCCAACCAAAAAATTCATGTTAATCACCTCCCACTTCCCATTAGGAATCTCAATATCTTGGGTTAGGCCACTTGGTCTTTAATGTTCGGCTTTGACTTGTTAACAACTATGGCAACCAGAAATGAATTTGGCAATGTCCCTCTTCATGCCTTCTCACCAATAGACATTCCTCAAATCTCTATACAATTTGGTGGAACCAAGATGGATATAATAAGCAGAATTATGGGCCTCATCAAGGATTTTCTCCCTCAAACCATCAACACAAGGCACAAATAAACTACCTTGATACCTAAGTGCACTATCTCCCCCTTGGGAGAAAACCTCTACTTTGCCCTCTTTCACCAAGGCCTTCAATTCAAGCAAGGAGGAGTCAAGATCTTGTTTTGCTATCACCTCATCAACAAATAAAGATTTAGACCCATCAAAGAGAACAATACTATCATCACCAACCTCTTTCAACCTAACCCCCAATCATGCCAATTGGTGTACCTCCCTAGGTATTTCCTTATCACCGCCATCAATATGAGCTAGGCTACCCATAGACACCCTACTCAAAGTATCTGCCATAATAATTCCTTACCTGGATGATATTGCACACTCATATCATAGTCTATAAGAAGTTCTAACCATATCTTTTGCCTTAAATTGAGATATTTTTGAGTGAAGACTTATTAGAGACTCTTATGATCAGTGAACACATCCACATACACCCCATACAAGTAGTGATGCGAAATCTTTAATGCAACCACAATGGTGGCTAACACTAGATCATGGGTAGGGTAATTCCTTTCATGAACCTTGAGTAGCATAAAGTAAAAAGCTATGACTTTATCATTTTGGATCAACACACAACTCAAACTAACCTGGGAAGCATCAGAATACACCACAAATCCCTCAAGCCCACCCGGTAGTGTCAATATAGAGTATACACAAGCTTGTCTTACTATGTTTAAAGCTCTTCTCACACTCATCCGTATACAGAAACTTAACCTTCTTTTGAGTCAATTTTTTCATATGGGAAGCAATAGGGTAGAACCCATTCAAAAACTTTCTATAATAACCCGCTAGTTTTAAGAAACTCCTAATATCCAACGAGGTCAATGGCCTAGGTCAATTTGTAATCACATCAATTTTCTTTGGATCCACCTTAATACCATCCCCCGATACCACATGACCCAAGAATGCAACCTCTTTCAACAAAAATTCACACTTTTCATACTTAGCATACAATTTCTCCTCCCTCAATCTTTACAACACAACCCTCAAATTACCCATATGCTCCTCCCTACTATGTGAATAAATCAATATATCATCAATGAAGTCCACAACAAAGGAATCAAGGTAGGGTTTGAAAGCCCTATTCATAAGGTCCATGAAGATGGCCGGTACATTGGTCAACCCAAAAGACATTACAATAAACTTGTAAAGCCCATATCTAGTCCGAAAAGTCATCTTGGGAATGTCACACTCCCTCACCTTCACTTGATAATACCAGACTGAAGATAAATAATAGAGAAATTGCTAGCCTTTTGCAATTTGTCAAACAAATTATCAATTCTTAGAAAAAGATACGTATTCTTGATAGTAGCCCTATTGAGTTGTTAGTAGTTAATACACATCCTAAGGGACCCATTCTTCTTTTTCACAAACAATACTGGAGCACACCTCGGTGATTGGCTAGGTCTAACAAATCCCTTCTCCAATATTGTCATGCCCTAAGTGCCATTAGGGTGGAGTGGCACCCGTTGCGATAACGTCCGAGAGAACCAACCTATATGTATGTGCTTTCTATATGTATTATAAGGGATTTTTACATTTGACACACCTTTAAGAAATTAAGCAGTGATAACAAGCCAAAAAGGAAATGCAAATAACTAGGCCGTTGGGGCCACAGTGTTTTAAGTACTAGGTATGACAAGACATTAATTTACATAGTAGATAAAGCCTCTAAATAAGAGAGTATCTGATAAGAGAAAGTATCTGATAAGTATCCGAGTAACTATACAATATAAAAAAATAAGCTTTAGACACATATAAAGCCCCGGAGCAACCTGGAGATTGGTATCAGCAGCTGGATATCCTGTACTCCTACTAAGGAGATCTACTAGCACCTATACCTGCAGCAAGAAATGCAGGTCCCTCATAAGGGCGTCAGTACGAGATAATATACTGAATATGTAAGGTAGGATATACTGTATGTGAAGTAATAACTTAAATGAGACCATGCACTAGTCCAAGATTACAGACCACCTTTGGTTATATATTGGAATCATGTAATTTATATTCTTTATATTACTTTACCTTTATTGTATAATCTGTGAACAACTGTAATACAAATGACCAACTGATCAGTGGTAAAACTATATTGGGATCATCCCTAGCTAGGTTCTTCCTTAACCCCTTGGGCAACCACCTATGATAGGATCATCCCTGGCTTGGTGATTCTTGACAGAAGTGGTATCAGAGTGGTTCATTCGAGGGAGTCTACAAAGCTATCTATGTAGAGTTCTATTTATAGATGTGTTGTGCACCATATTTATAAGCAGGAGGCTACGTGGCATTTAGGAGTTGTTACTTTCTTTCCATTCTTTAGATCATGCCATAAAGTCAAGTGTAATAGGTACATTATCTCTAATTCCTAAATTATTTTGTACAGCAAGTATGCTAGAGACAAGGCAGAACAAAGGTAAAGGGAAGAGAGTAGAAGTAGTGGTTGGTATACCCATCTAGGTGAGACAACGAGATGAGGTCCTAGAGAAGTCTTTGTCACAGACATCTCCAACTCGTTTGGTTCTTGATGAATCCGAGAATAGTGAAATTCCTCTAGAACTACCTATTGATGCTATCATATAGGATCTGTGAAATGCAGTCCAACTGTTGACTCATATAATTGCTGGCTAAGGTCAAAGGTAGGAAGGTACAATTATGGGTACAGGTGGTACGAATAGGGCATCTGGTACCAGGATACATTATTTCTTAATTTGGACCCTCTATCCTTCATTAGGTCAGATCCTAATGATGATCCCCAAGATTTTATTTATTAGATTCAGTGCACTTTAGATGTTATGCACGTGAGTGGTACAAAAGCTACTGAGTTAGCGACATATAGGCTGAAGGTGTGGCTATATTGTGGTATGAAGCTTGGAAGTAATCTAATGGTATAGATGCACCTCCAACTACCAGGAAAGAATTCAAATAAGAATTTCTTGACCATTATTTGCCATTGGAGATCCGAGAGGCCTGTGCGAATTAATTCCTAAATCTTTACCAAGGGAATATGTGTGTGAGGGAGTATATCCTTCAATTTAATTCACTGGTCAAGTATGATCCTAATGTAGTTGCAACTATGGCAGATAAAGTTCATTGATATGTAGATAGGTTGGATACATATCAGGTCAGAGACTGCACCATTGCTTCCTTAAACAAAGATATGGATATAGCGAGAATGCAGACTTTTGCACAAAAATTGGAGGATCAGAGGCAAAGGAGAAGGACACAAGAATTGGAAAGGAGGTAGGCCAAAAGAGCCAGATCTATAGGGTAGTTTACGCCCCCCAAGGTGAGCATAGGCCTTGATTTTCTAATCGACCACCTAGGCCATCATCCTCCTAATGTGAAGCCAGTTCTCCACCATAATTTCAAGGGTCTCAAAGTAATCAGTTTGTTTAACGAGCTGGGGAAAAGGTACACCAACAACAGGATATTCGGTAGGCTAGACAATGACTCCTAGGATGCCTTGTCAATAGGGTGGAGTAAGTCATCCAGGTATATGTCGTGTTGGGACAGACGCCTGTTATTAGTGTGGTGTGCCAGGGCATATGATAAGAGATTGGCCGAGGAGGCATATGGGTGATATAGCACAATCTACTAGGTTAGTTGTTGCATCATCATCATTAGTTCCTCTAATAGGTAGGGGTCAACAAGCACCTATGGGTCATGGTAGAAGTGCTAGAGGGGCAGCTATCTCTAGCGGAGTCCAGAATCATACTTATACACTGGGGAGTTGGCAGAATTTGGAAGCTTCACCTGATATGATCATAGGTACATTGTCCATCTTTTCACATAATGTATATGCATTTATTGACCCTTATTCTATACTATCAAACAACACTCCACTAGTTACTGGGAATCTCAAGAGAATACCCAAACCATTAAACAAACCATTTGAAGTGTTTACACCAATTGGTGAATCTATTATGGCTAGAAGAGTTTATTATGATTGTGTAGTAACTGTTTGTAACCGTAACACATTGGCTGACCTTATTGAACTAGAAATGGTGGAATTTGATGTTATAATTAGTATGGAATGGTTAGCTTCTTTTTATGCCACCATGGATTTCCTAACTAAGAGAGTGTACTTTCACTTTCAAAGTGAGGCAGATCATGAATGGGAAGGCAGTGTTGGGGCACTAAAAGGGAAGTTTATCTCTTATTTTAAGGCAAGAAAGATGATATCCAAGGGCTATATATATTATCTAGTAAGAGTGAGAGACATAGAGGCAGAATCACCAACTCTTCAATCAGTTCCAGTGGTGAATGAATTTGTTGATGTGTTCCCTGAAGAACTCCCAGCTTACCTCCTGAATAAGAAATAGATTTTGGTATTGACTTACTCCAGGCACTCCAGCTATTTCTATCCCTCCATATAGAATGGCCCTAACAGAATTACGTGAATTAAAAGAGCAGTTAAAAGACTTATTGTAGAAGGATTTTATAAGACCTAATGTGTCCCTTTAGGGTGCACTAGTCTTCTTTGTACATAAAAAGGATGGCACCTTGAGAATGTGTATCAATTATCGACAATTAAATAGGGTGACAATTAAGAATAAAAACCTCCTCCCAAGGATTAATGATTTATTTAATCAATTACAGGGTGCCAAGTACTTTTTAAAAGTTAATTTGAGATCAAGTTATCACTAAGTGAGGTTGAAGGAGAAAGACATACCAAAAACTGCTTTTAGGACGCGCTATGGTCACTTTGAATTTCTTGTTATGTCATTTGGCTAACGAATGCACCAACTATTTTTATGGATCTGATGAATAGGGTATTTAAGCCATTCTTGAATGTGTTCGTGATTGTATTCATAGATGACATTTTGGTATATTCAAGATTAGAAGAGGACCACGCAAATCACTTATGACAGGTGTTACAAGTTTTTCGTGATCGACAGTTGTATGCTAAATTTTCTAAAGGTGAATTTTAGCTATAATCAGTGGAATTCTTGGGTCATATTATGTCTGATGGGGAATAGGGGTTGATTTACAAAAGATAGAGGTTGTGAAGGATTGGCCAAGGCCAACGACACCTACAGAAGTTCGGAGCTTCCTAGGATTGGTAGGTTATTACAGGAGGTTTGTTGAAGGTTTTTCTTCTATTTTTGCGCCTCCAACAATGTTGACACATAAGGCAACCAAGTTCCAATGGAATTATGCATGTGAAAGGAGCTTCCAGGAGCTAAACAATAAGCTAACTTCTGCATCTGTGTTAGTACTTCTAGAAGGCACTGAGGGGTATACAGTGTATTGCGATGCTTCAGGAGTTGGCTTAGGGTATGTATTGACATAGCATGGTAGGGTAATTGCTTATGCATCTTGGAAACTATGACCACATGAGAAAAACTATCCAACACATTATCTTGAGCTACCAGCGATTGTGTTTTCTTTGAAAATATGGAGCCACTATTTGTATGGGGTTCATGTTGACATAAATACTGACCATAAGAGCATACAGTACATCTTTAAGTAAAAAGAACTAAACTTAAGATAGCGGAGATGGGTAGATCTAATAAAGGATTATGATGTTGATATACTATACCATTCGAGGAAGGCAAATATGGTAGCTGATTCTCTGAGTTGGAAGGCAATCATGAATACTGGTGATCTAGCTATGATAAGTCAATGAATGGCTAAGGATCTACGTCAGTTAGCCATTTTGGGAGTTCGCATTCTTGAATCTCCAGAGGAAGGGATTATTGTGCATAATGCAGCAGCATCTTCAGTGGTAATGGAGGTGAAAGAAAAATTGTTCGAGGATCCTATTCTACGATAGCTTAAGGAAAAGGTGAGTCAGGGTACAATAAAGGGCTTTGACCTTACACAAAATGGAGTACTTTACTACTAAAATAGATTATGTATGCCTAATGTTAATGGATTAAGAAAGAGCATAATGGAAGAAGCCCATCATTCCCAATATGCATCCACCCAGGATCAACTAAGATGTACCATGACCTTGTAAAATTTGTGGCTCAATGTCTAAATTGCCAACAAGTGAAAGTAGAACACCAAAAGCCAGGAGGTTATATGCAGTGTAAAGAGCTTCGAACCTAGAAGTGGGATGTGATCAATGTGGATTTTTTTACCGGTTTGCCTCGCTAGTTTAAGAAGTTTGGCTCTATATGGGTAATAGTTGAATGATTCACACAGTCAGCACACTTATTGCTAGTTAGGAGTGATTGCATAGCTGAAGAGTATGCCAAGCTATACCTGAAAAAGATAATCAGGCTACATGGAGTCCCAATCTCCATTATATCTGACCGAGGAGCTCAATTCACTACAAAGTTTCGGAAATCCTTCCAAATGAGTTTAGGGACATAAGTGAATTTAAGTACAACATTCCACTCCTAAACAGATGGTGAAGCAAAATGCACCATTCAGACACTTGAAGATATGTTGTGAGCTTGTGCGTTGGACTTCAAAGGTAGTTAGGTGGACCATTTTCCACTTATTGAGTTTGCCTATAACAATAGCTACCACGCAAGTATAAAGATGGCACCTTATGGAGCTTTGTATGGTAGGAAATGTACGTCACCAATTGGATGGTTTGAAGTGGGTAAAACCACCTTACTTGGGCTAGATCTAGTACAATAAGCCATGGAAAAAGTTAAGGTGATACAACGGCGACTAAAAATAACCCAGAGTCATCACAAATCACATGCGGATGCTAGAAGGAGAAGACTAGAATTATCAGTAGGGGATTGGGTATTTTTAAAGGTGTCACCAGTGACAGGGGTTATGAGATTTGGTAAGAAAGGAAAAATGAGCCCACGTTACATAGGACCATATCAAATTATTAAGAAGTTCGGGCAGGTTGCATATGAACTAGAGCTACCCCAAAAGCTTTCAATGGTTCATCTAGTTTTTCATGTCTCAATGCTTCGAAAATGCATCGATGATCCATCTCCTATCACTCCTATTGAGGATGTATAGGTTACAGGTGATAAAATATATGAAGAGGTACCTATTGCTATTTTAGATTGTCAAGTTAAAAAGCTAAGGAATAAAGAAATAGCTTCAGTGAAAGTACTTTAGAGAAATAAACAAGCATAGGAAATAACATGGGAGGCCAAAGAGAAGATGAAATTAAAATACCCTTACTTATTTGAATCTAAAGAGGATGTCCAACATGCAGAATTAGGACACTAATAGGTACATGTTATTGAATACTCAGTCTGTTGTCAAAAGTTTGTGTAAGTAAATATTTAAACTTGGTTAAGCTATCCCGTTGTGCTAACATTCGAGGATGAATGTTCTTAGGGGGGGAGGATGTAACACCCTACATCTTACAAATACTAGTACTATACAAATAAAACATGATGTGATTTGGTCAAATTAGTGCCCATTTTTTAAAGCGCTCGAATTTCATGTTATAGAGGGATATGTGCGTCTAACTCTTAAAAGGGACAAAGGCCCATCAATTTGGAGCCTCAAAAGGACCAAGTGAAAGGGGAAAGGAGCTTCATCACCAGCTTGGTAATGTAAGGCTAAAGTAGCCTTAGTAATTTGGTCAAAGACCCCTTTAAAAATGGTTTAAAAGAGCTCTCACAAGTAATTTTTCAACTTGAACACACAAAAATCAGATTGCACTCCAAAGTTTTCTCTCAACTTTTCTTAACTTTGTAAAGCAGCCAAACAACTCTTTTAGGGTTCTTGAAGGAGACCTGAACCTTTAAGGCAAAGCTAAGTAATCATAGTTGTGTATTTTAGTATGGTTTCTTCATGAAAAATAAGAAGTATATGCTAGTATGTTGGGCTAGAAATTCTGGACAACCTGTATTCTAAGGATTGTTGTAGCTTTTCTCTTCTTGATTGGTTGTATTATGAAGTAACACTTGTGTAGTTAACAAATGTTGGTTTTATAGTATTGAAACTAGGCTTCTTCAGCACTATTACAGTCCACAAAAGTGAGTCCTTATATGATATCGTAATTGTGTTCTTAGTATGAACTTGTGGGCTGTTTGATGGAAGGCTATTGCCTCACTTCCTTAATAAGGGATTTGTTACTTTTCTGAGACTAGTTCAAGGTTGTGTTTATGTATACATAATGTTCGAACAGTTTGGTTAGAGTTGGAACAGGGTTGGAATTGTCAACGTCTAAAGGTAGCAAAGGGAGGTAACGTTATGCTATCCATTTATAGGTTGTGTACATTTGTTATGTGTTGTGCTTTGTGGGTTGTTGCAAGACTTTTCTGGCACTAAAACAGGTTGTACATGATGTGTACATGCAAATGTGTATTAGAAAATATGATTGTAAGTGAAAAGATTGAAAGAATGCATTTGCGTCGCTAATTACAGGCTTGCTGCCCGGTTGTTAGTTTTTGTGATATTGGGCTGCCAAGAAGTGTTTCATTTCTGCTAATATTAGTCTTATTGCCTACTATGTTGTAGATAAATACTTGTAGGAAAGGAAGGTTATCTCGAGGTAGTAACGAGGTCATACAATGAGGAATGTAAGGATACTTGATTTCGTATTACTTGGTATGAAATCAAGATTCTCCATTGGCCCATAAAGGCAGTTGCCAACTCCGACACAACTATTAATGACGTCTCCACTCTTTGACTTATTTTACTTCCACAATAGTCACTTTTAAATCTGCATACATTCTTGGATAACAAGTTACATGGATTCTTGTTACTAGATAAAGATCACTAGTTATTCCATTTCATACGCACTTCATTATTTGTCTAACATACTTTTCTTCACTGTCATATTGTCTTGTATGATTCTCTACATGTCACATGCTACATATACAGTCCTATAGCTCCAATATTATGACCATCAAAAGAACTATCTCAAAGGTAATTAAAAGGTAAAGTATATTGTGTACAGATGGGTGGTAGCCCGAGGGGTGGAAGAATCACCTAGCTAGGGACGATCCTATCACGGGTGGTACCCCGAGGGGTTAAGGAAGAACCTAGCCAAGGATGATCCTAATACAATATTTATTGATGGGTGGTAGCCTAAGAGATGGAAGAATCACCTAGCCAGGGATGATCCTATCACGGGTGGTAGCCCAAGGGGTTAAGGAAGAACCTAGCCAGGGATGATCCTGATACAATTTTACTATTGATCAGTTGGTCATTGTATTACAGGTGTGCATAGATTATACAGTAAAGGTAAAGTAATATAAAGAACATAAAGTACATGATTCCAAAGTCTAACTAAAGATGGTCTCCAATTTTGCACCAGTGCATGGTCTCATTTGAGTTATTACTTCACATACAGTATATCTTGCCTTACATATTCAATACATTATCTCGTACTGATGTCCCTTATGGGGGACTTGCATTTAATGCTGTAGATACAGGTGCTAGTAGATCTCCCTAGTAGGAGTACAGGATATCTAGCTGCTGATAGCAATCTCCAGGTTGCTTCTGGGCTTTGTATGTGTCTAGAGCTTATATGTTTATATTGTACAGTTAGTCGAGGAAGGGCTTGTCCTGACCTTATAAGATACTTTCTCTTATCTTGAGGCTTTGTAGACTATATAAATTAAAGTATGGACATGCCTAGTACTTAAAACACCGTGGCCCCAATGGCCTAGTCATTTGCATTTCCTTTTAGGCTTGTTATCACTGTTTAATTTCTTAAAGGCATGTCAAATGTAGAAATCCCTTATAATACGTATAGAAAGCGCATAAATACAAGTTGGTTCTCCCGGACCTTATCAGCAATGAGTGCCAGTCCATCCTAACATGACTTGGGGCATGACAAATGTGTCCCTCAATTGTTCCTTCAGCTCTTTCAACAATGATGGGGCCATACGGTAAAGGGGAACAAAAATAGGTTGAGTATCTGGGAGGAGGACTATGCCCAAGTCTATTTCCCTTTTGAGAGGAACACCCAGAACGTCATTTGGGAAGACATCAAGAAATTAATTTAACAACCGAGACTGACTCTATGGGAAGGACTTTAGAATCCACATCCCTAACCCTCACAAGATGGTAAAGACCCCATAGAGATCAACTTATGGGCTTTAATTAAAGGAACGAATCTACCCTTGGAAACCATATCTTGACTTCCCACTCAAGGATGGGTTCATTTGGAAATTGAAATTTGGCCCTGTGAGTTCTACAATCAGTAGAATCATAGTAGGCATCAAACCAATCAATCCCAAAAATGGCATCAAAATCAACCATGTTTAATTCAACAAGATCAGAAGGTAAGAATTTATGCAAAATGCAAATAGGACAATTTCTACAAACTTTTCTAGCAATAATATATGTACCAATAGGTGTAGACACTTTCATATGACTCATGCAACAACTTGGGGTCAACATAGAACTTTTGGGCAACAAAGAGGGTGACAAAAGAAAAAGTAGTGCCTGGATCAATTAAAGCATATAATCAAACTCAAAGATTTTTAACATACCAGTAACAACATCGGGAACCTCACCAAGTCCTTGCCTCCCATGTAGAGCTTAAAACAAATAATGCCTTAGGGCAACACCTTGATGACAACCCCTACCGAGTGGAACCATATTTGCACCCCAACCTTTTCCCAATTTCTTAGACAGTCCACCTTTTTGTGACCAAGCTCGCCATATTCAAAGAATGTGCTAGAATCATTAAAACATGGTCTTCTATGATTACTTCCACATTTAGGACACACATCAATAGGAGCCACAACACCACCTTGTCGCCTAGGGAGGTCATTGGTGAACCCACTATTAGTATCAGGAGAAGACCGTTGGCCTTAATGAAATCTAGCACTTTTTTGGAACATACCCACGAAATGAGCTCTCTTGGCCTCATGACTCCTTCTCTTCCTCAACCTTTCCCCATCGATTTGCTCAAGAGATGTCATCAATTGGGATAAGTCCATATCATTAATTGGCATTGCTGACTGACATTCTTCTCTTACCTAGTTAGAGACACCCATCACAAACTTGTTCATCCAAGATCTAGGATAGGCCACCAAATGAGGAGCATACTTTGAAAGTTAATCAAACTTGAGGGCATGCTCCCTCACACTTATGAAACCTTGTTTCAAGTTCATAAATTCTACCAACTTAGATTCTCTAAGCTCAAGAGGGAAGAACCGGTTAAGAAAAGCCAATTTAAACTCCTCACAAAGCACCACATTACCATTTCCCTTCTCCCCTTTCTATTGGACACACTACATTTGTGCTACCCCTTTGAGTTGGTATGCCGCCAACTCCGCTTTTTTATTCGGCCCAACATCTATGATAGTTAAAATTTTGTGGACCTTATCAATGAAGTCATGTGGATCTTCATCCACATTTGACCCATGGAATACTGGAGGATTCATCCTCACGAAGTCCTTACCCTAGCTCGCGGGGTAGTAGCATGAGGGGCTTGGGCCTCTTGGTTGACTTGATTGGCCATAACTTATGCAAGCATAATGAGAGCATCCTGGAGCTCACCATCGGTAGTTTGCTTCTCAGGAGTTCGAGCATGATCTAGCATAGCAAAGAATAATTATTAGGGAAAAAAACTTACCACAACTCTATAGCATGACTTAGAACATGAAGAAGGGAAACATTTCCTAAAATGCCTCCTAGTCATGGCACGCTTCAGAGTATAACACGCTAGTGGAGTGTAACACGACCAAGTTTGTCATGACCCGAGCCTAGAGTTTAGATATGATGTGGCGATTGGGGAATATAAAGGAACCCCAAACAAGCCTTTTAACCTATCATTACACATAAGTGATTGTGGAAGCATATACAAGACACAAAGAGTCATAATGGGGCAAAAGGGACTAAGGGGAAAGCCTCCATAACATCATAATCAAAGGAAAATAGTCAAAGCTCATATCTTTGATACATGACTTGTCGAACAAACACCTCTACTACTTAGATAAAGAGCAGGGGCCATGATAAAGCAACCAGGCTCATCAAAATAGAACATAATGAAGAATGTCTTAATACACAATAAGAGAAACATAAATAAATGTCTCCAGAATAGAGGACTTACCAACTAGCTTGAGTAGTACCAAACTAGCCATGTGGAGAAGGAGGATGATCAACTTGGGCACCAGGTCTTACATGGTGATATAATGTTAGCAAGAGTATGCGTAGTACGTTTGAATGTGCTAAGTATATGGGATGCAATAAAGCAAGACATAGGCATCATAATCAAAATCCAAAAGAATAGGCAATAGGCAAAATATAATAATATAACATGTATGATCAATGCTTAAGTAATACATGCTTAAGTACCTCATGCTTATAGGATATCATATGCGTGGAAGAGACCAAACAAGATTTCCAAAGTACAAATCCCTTGGTTGGTTGATGATAATCCCACCCCATCACCCTGGTGAAGTGGTACAAACCCCTAACATATTAGTGATAGTCTCACCCTATCAGCCTAGTGGCGAAGTACAAACCCCTCACATAGTTGATTAGTACAAATGCCCATCTAGGTTATTTGGGCTCTTAGTCCCCGTGGGTCAAGAATGGTCTAATGGAATACTTTACATAGAATATATCTCGTACACAGGCTCTGTTCATCATTATATTGTCATTCATATCATATCCCATGCTTTGGACCTTCAATTCCTCAAGAAACCACATCTAGACATTTTATCAAACAATTAGAGGCTGTGTAGTGCTAGTGAAAAACCATGAACTTCAAGAGTGAAATCATTTGAGAAAATTCAATGTATAAGCTTCAATAGATACTTGGTAAACCCCTCAAGTAACAAACATGAAAAACCTTCACCAATTCTTTCAATAAACCATAGATTCATAGCTCAAAACATGGCAAAGCAATCATAGTTTCATATGCTCAAACATAGTGTGCAGTGACTTTTACATTAATCAAGACCCATGAATAAATCACCTTTAAATCATGCAATTCATAAGAAAAGGAAGCTTAGGCATCTTGGGTGAAAGGAACCCCCAAACGAAACCCATATTCCTTAGCTTGGAGATGAACTTTATAAAGATTGGAGGTGGTGACTTGAAGCTTAAAGAAGAACCTTGAAGGAAATCCTTAGATCTGGAAGAGGTTTTGATACTTGTATTTAGGAGTAAAATATGGTTGTGTGTTTGACTGAGTATTGGGGAATGTTTAGGATGATATGAGGGTGAAATATTGCTAAATATAGGTATTTTCACGTTTGGAAACACATAGGATGAAGACCCAAAAGTCTTGGACCAAGATAGAAAAACTTTACAAAAAATTACATAGGAGTGCGCCATTGATGCAAATCGTCTCTTGAAATTGCTTTTTTGCGATTTTCAAATTTTTCTATGGTTTCTCTTAAATTGGGATTAGATCCTTCTCACTCTAATTTTGACCCCTTGAACAAGAATACGAAGTGGAGTTTCGATATTGCGTATGAATTTTGAGATATATGGAAATTACGATTCCGACCACTTTTGAGGCACATTTTCAGGCACTTTTTGGGATCATTTCAGCAACCCTTAGGGATCAATTAGACCTTGAGACAAGAAATGAACCTATGTCTTCACTACCACTCAAGGACGAGTTTAATAGGGAATTGGAATTTAACTCTACGGGCCCTACAATCAATGGTGACATAATATGCATACAACTAATCCACCCCAAATATGATATCAAAACCCACTGCATCAAATCCAACAAGTCACAAGGCAAGACCTACTGCAATAAAAACATAGAATAATACCTATGAACTTTCTACAGCAATAGTATCAACAAGGGGTAGACACCAAAAATTTACAAGCAACACAGGACACACAAGAAGCCCACTAGCAAACAAAAGGAATAGTGGAACCTGGATCCATCAAAATCAAAACCTTCAACTTACCTGGGAAGGACTATGCCAAGCCTAGTTACTCCTAGAGGGGTAAGGTTAAGAATGTCGATGACCATCCTTATGGTTCTTAGGGACCCACGGACAATGTCTCATCTTATGATCCATTCCATCACATCTAAAATATGCACCTGAACCAGCTAAGCAATCTCCCTAATAGTATATTCCACACTAGTTGCTCGTAGGAAGATCTTATCCACCAATACCTTCACCTTCATGCTTGGTGCTTGCTACCCCATCCTTGGCAAACCTCTTGATTAGAGCATCGTCGGACTCTTGATCTTAGAAGCTACCATCAAATCAAGCCCTCCTGGATCACTCACTTGTCCTTTTTTTTCTAAGCTTCATCCCCTCAAGTTGTTCGGCATAAGTCATGTGGTGGGACAAATCCATATCACTTACATACTTAGTTGTACTATAATCCTCATTCACCAAATTAGATACATCTATCATGAACTTTTTCATCCTTGTTCATGGATCGGCAACTAAATGTGAAGCATACTTGAAGAGTTCGTTGAACTTGAGGGCATACTCACTCTTACTCATGAACCCTTGCTTCAAATTTGTAAATTCCATTATTTTTGCCTCCCTAATCTCAAGAGGGAAGAAACATTTGAGAAATTCCACCTTAAACTCCTCTCAAGGAATAGCATCATAATTTCTCCATTCCATCTTCCATTGCACAAATAAAATTTGAGGCACTCTAGTTAGCAGGCCGCCAACTCCGTCTTTTCCTCTGAATTCACCCCTATGGTAGACAACAGCTTGTACACCTTATCAATGAACTCTTGGGGATACTCATCCACTTTAGACCCATAGAACTTTAGTGGATTCATTATAGCAAAGTGCCTTACTCTCGAGGCCAAAGAATTAGCATGAGAAGATTGGGCTCCTTAGTTCATTTGGTAGGCCATAGTATGTGCCGATACAGTAATATTATTTCGTAACTCAACTTCGGTAGCCCATCCTTATTGAGGAGCTTTAGGAGCGGGGTAAGCCAGTTGTCTTATAGGTGTACAACACCTACTTTGACCTTCTTGTTTGAAGCGACATGATCAACTAGAAGAGCAGAGAACATTCATTATAAGGAAAGGACCTATTTCATTTCTAAAGCATGACTTAGACCATGAAGAAGGGAAATATTTTATAAAATGCCTCATAGCTTCTCATTCATAGTTGTGGTGCTTTACAACCATGAATAAGACTCTAATCAATGTGGTTTGTTGGATGCCAAGGACCATTAATAATCTAGTGTTCTAATACAAAGTTTATCATGATCCAGATCTAGGGCCTAGACGTTACACGGTGAGTAAGGAACAAGGAAGGACCCTAAACAAACCTCCTAGCATATCATACACACATCCCTAGTTGTGAAAGAAAATAAATAACAAGTGAGTAAAATAGGGATAAATGGGGCTAAAGGAATTCTTTGATATCATAAATCATACGAAGTCTAACTTATAGCATAGATACATCATAATATCCTAACAACACCTCTAACCTCAGAATGGAGTGGGGGCCAAGAAATTTTCCGAGCTCACTCTCATAATGTCAAACATCAACATAAAGAAGTTTTTGAAATACAAAGAGAAAGTATATAGTGTCCTCGAACTTAAGGACTCACCATGTTTATATTCAAGATGTCAAACCAACCACATAGAGGAGGATAGTCAAATAGAGCTCTGATTCCCACATGGTAACATCATGTAGGCATAGAGTATGCATTAATA